>WNNJ02000661.1:0-25220 GCA_012934845.2 Pomphorhynchus laevis | reverse complement strand
GAGCATCCGGGTGAATCGGAAGTATTGGTCTTGTTAGAGTTTTGGAGGAGTCACTATCCCTGCACAACTATGGAGCCACTCAATCACCGCTAACAATCCCGCATTGTGGAGACTTCAGGAGTAGAGTTCTATTTGTTCCAGATATACTCAATGCCTGTGGGCCTCTTCCGGGCACCTCCAAAACCGTCGTTCCACTCTCTTCTCGAGTCTGTCAGCTTTTGACAGCCGATCAAAGAAGGGAGGTGGCCGTCACAATGCTATTAGCCACCCCATCCGATGTGGCCGGCATCAACATAAGTCGAAGAATTTTTATACCTAAGAAATATCCGGTCTTTTGTCCTAAAGACCTGCGGCCCATTTCGATTCAGAATTCCCTCGTATCGATCTACGAAAATGTGCTTGCGCGTAGAATCCGCGATCATTTAAAGTAGGCGTAAATTAATCCAACCTGGTTTCCATGGGTTCGTCAAAGGTCGCTCGGTCCATTCAGCAGTAGGTGATGGGCATCAGTTCTGTCGGGAGAATAGCCATCAACTTGTGTTGGCTGTTTTCCTTGACTTTTCTGCTGCATTTGACCGCATATCCATTCCGTTTGTTATCTCTTCTCTCAGGTCCCTCGGGTTGCCTGCGAGAATTGTTAACAGGGTGGAGGTACTGTTGTACACCAAGCGATTTTATTATGAAGACGCCCTGATGCGCGTCAGTTCTACCCAATTACGGGTGTGCCTCAAGGTTCTTCTCTTTCTCCTATCTTGTATCTTGCTGCCTCCATAAATCTCTACAAAATATTTAAAAAGCGTGATCAACGTCTAGTGGTGTACGCTGATGACCCCGCAGCCTTGTTCTCTGGACGCAGGTGTAAGGACGTAGTCTCTAACTTCAGCCGTTTCTTTTTAAGATTAAAAGACCAGTTACCCAGGTCCAATCTTATTCTAAACTCGGCCAAATCGCAGGTGGTTGTATTTCATGGCTCCCCTGCGACGAAGCAAAAGCTTAAGAGACTAACACTCTCTGCTCTAGCCTCCTTATTTGCCTATGATCCTCTCCCTACCTTCACAAGTCGAGTAAAATACCTGGGGTTCACCGTTTTAGTGAACTGGTCGGCGAAAGCTGACCTGGATAGACTTAAACGTGTCCTGAAGAGAGCTAGTTGGGCTCTAAAACGGGCCAAGCATCTGTCGTTGATTGGGAAAACCCAGGTGCGCCTCTGGGGCACTTGGGCTATCTCGGGATTAGTCTTCTTCTCTAAAGGACGTCCACCAGAGCAAAGACTAAGGTTTCTTAAGCTCCTCGTCTGTCGCTTACCCAACATAGTCCGCGCCGAGTGATCTCTTCGGGGAAGGTGAAAGACTCAGGGATGGCTCAGTCGGAAAGCGGCGTGTTGGATTGGTTGGAGGGCTCAGATCCCTACGGATTTGAGGCCATAATTGTTGGAAGAAGAGAATTTTGTACAAAGGTCGGTAATGCTGATGATCTTTCATTTTTGCCCTTACACTGATTTTTGACTAACTACGTTTGCATGTTTTTTTGATTATATTAATAAAGTCCTTATTATTAATTGTAAATTTCGAAAATGAGTAAATTTAGCATGTCGGAGCGTTCAAAGAACTCAATGAAAACTAATTTTCCTGCCAATGCAATAAACGAGGTATGTGGAGATTTAGCTTCTCTTGATTATATTCCGGAGGGTGAACCCCCCGGTACCAAAATTATTAACCTCGTGATTATCAGACTTTTGGTGCCTCTGGAAAGGCAGAACATGTTTAATGTTTTTATAAGAAACTTTCCCGATCGATTTAAAAAAGGATATTGTTCAATGCGATTTAATATTATGAATCTGAGATTAAAATCTCATTCTGCACTCCTGATCTGGCAATGTCGTACGTTGACTACTTTAAAAAAGAGCATTCGGAACAAGGTATAATTGCTTGCAAACCAATCCTGGCAACACATTCATTTCAGAAGAAGATATATCAGCCTCTAGAAACTGATAAAAAATTCTCTAACGTTCGCTTTATATAAGGGATTAAAGGCTTCCCCAATCCCGTGGCGTTCTGCAATGCCCCGGTGGATGAAGCTCAAAAACTGTCGATTTCGACATATAATCCTTTTATGGGGTATAATTTGAAATTTTCAATAATCGAAACCGATTCACTAACGTACCCTCACTGCAACAATTGCCATCAGTGGGGACATTGATCTACTGACTGTTCTCTCCCTAAAGGTGCGGCGTGTGTGGTAAAACTGCTATACATCCTGAGAAGTTTGAAGTTAAGCCATTTTTTGCAAACTGCGGTGGTGAGCACACAGCTCACCACCGCAGTGGTGAGCTGTGTAAAAAAAAGTGTAAAATCTTTAAGGCGTACCAAAAGATACACAGGAGTGTGACAGCAAAACCGACTTGCTTTGTGGAAGCTGTCTCGTTTAACAAGAAAGATGACAGGATGCTTTATACAGAAATCCTGAAACTCATTGAAATGCATCATCAGGCATCAATGATTCAACTTGAAAAATTGGTCCAAAAATTGGTGGGTCAATTAGCGGAATCTTTCCATTCTCCTTCTGGGAAGACCAACAATATTAAGAAACCACCAAAATCTAAGAAACGACACGGGTCAGCGCTAAGCATAGCCGCTCTGAAGCTTGCTCGGAAGGATTCTATATGGGCTATGGCTAACGAGGGAAATGAAGATATCGCCCGTGTGCAAGCGACTCCATTTGTCGTGACGGGAAGCGGTAAAGGCGACCTTCCCGCATCTAGTTGCGACTAGGTGGAGGGCGTCTTACTTCGGTAACACCTACGCAATGGGAAGTAATCAAGGGCCTTTTTCACTGAATATCCTTTAGTGGAATCAGGAGGTGCTTCCGCCCTTAGCCTTCCATCTGGTAGATATGCAGATGTTATAGTCCTTCAGGAGACGCGGTCTATCCGTCTC
This sequence comes from Pomphorhynchus laevis, assembly GCA_012934845.2. Lineage (NCBI taxonomy): Eukaryota > Metazoa > Acanthocephala > Palaeacanthocephala > Echinorhynchida > Pomphorhynchidae > Pomphorhynchus > Pomphorhynchus laevis. The sequence continues at coordinate 22,284 of WNNJ02000661.1, read as the reverse complement.
CCCCAGGATATTACTCGATTTATCCCTAAGCACATCTACAACCACTTTACTCCTTACATAACCCACCCGTAACTCATCTTCATCTCAAGGTCTTTTAACCCTAGTGAAAAGCTCCTTAAGATCATCCCTCCTATTAAACTACTCTTGTCCAGCCCTATCTTGTTTAGCTATATCATTTTGTAAGAACGGTAAGCGTGTAAGCGTATAAGCATAGCCAATGTCTATATTCTGCCAGGAGAAATTCACAAGAATCGTGACCTCCTGGAACGAATATTAGGGAGCAGAAATGACATGTTACTTGGTGACTTTAACGACAGAACTGATCGTTGGATTAATGACGCACTCCGCAGAGCAAGGATCGACTATCTTATTCATAAACCACCTTCCCCACCTTTCATTGCTCTACAACAAATTCTCTACTCGACATATTACTGCTACAAAGGATGTGATTGTTGAAACCCATTTGCACCGAGCAGTCGCGTCAACAACAGACCACCTCTCATGACCTAATTCGCTGGCGGCTAGAGGACGATACGTTGCTTAGAAGAAGGTTTCACTTTGACCCTATTAGAGTGGCCTTCTTTCAGGCAGCTATCCAGCTCTTCCCCTGAATTGAGAGTTTGACCGAATTTAATTCCTACCTCTCATCGCAAGCTACCGCGATCCTTTCGACTACCTATAAAGGTCGAATATACAATCCTACTCCAACAAAGCACAAATTCCTAGCTAAAATGTTACACCTTCCCAATCTCTCTGTTTCCGCCAGACAGATCCTCTCGAATGAATATTGGAGCTCTAGATATAGTCTCCAGCTGTGCAGGGATAGGGCAAGCATTGCTCACCTAAACCCTTCTCAGGCTTCTTTCTGGAAGATATTCAAGAACGAGAAGTTTGTCTGCTGGAAGGATAGAGCCTTGGTTTGGATTGGTAGCATATGCCTTGGCAAAGTTTAAGAGGAGTCACTTTCCTTACATAATTATGGAGCCACTCAATCTCCCCAACCAATCTCGTCTTGGTGTGACTTCAGGAGTAGGGACTTATCTGTTACAGATATCCTTAACTCCTGGGGATCACTTCCGGGGACCTCAAAATCCCACGCGCCACTCACCACTTGTGTCTGTCAGCTTTTGACATACAGTCAGAGAAAGGAGGTCGCCATCACAATGCTATTAGACTCCACGTCCGACATATCGGACATCAACATCAGCCGTCGAGTTTTTTACCTAAAAAGAGATTAATCACTTGTCCAAAAGATCTGCGACCCATCTCGATTCAAAACGCTTTCATATCCATCTACGAGAAAGCGCTTGCGCTTAGAATCCGCGTTCATTTATGTAGGCGTAATTTGATCCCACCGAGTTTTCATGGGTTTGTCAAAGGGCGCTCGGTCCATTCAGCAATTGGCGAAGTGCATCAGTTTTGCCAGGATAATAGCCATCAGCTTGTTATGGCTATTTTTCTTGATTTTTCAGCTGCATTCGACCGGATCTCCATTCCCTTAGTTATCTCCTCTCTTAGGTCCCCTACTATGAAGACGACCCTGATGCGCGTCAGTTCTACCCTATTACATGTGTACCTCAAGGATCCCCACTTTCTCCTATCTTATATCTTGCTGCATCCATTGTACTATTCAAGAATTTTAAACGTGATCAACATCTAGTGGTATATGCTGATGATACCACAGCCTTGTTCTCCGGACGCAGGTGCAAAGATGTAATCTCTGACATCAGCCGTTTCTTTTTAAGATTAAAAGATCAGTTGTCACATCCAATCTCATTTTAAACTCCTCTAAATCGCAGGTGGTAGTCTTTAATGGCGTTCCTGCCACCAAAAAGAAACTTAAATGACTAGCACTCTCTGCACTCTCCTCCATTTTGCAGCATCAACCACTCCGTATCTTCACGAGTCGAGTAAAATATCTGGGGTTCACCGTTACAGTGAATTGGTCGGCGAAAGCTGACCTGGATTGACTTAAACGTAACCTGAAGAAAGCTAGGTGGGCTCTGAAATGGGCCCAACATCTGTCATTGAATTGGATAACCCAAGTGCGCCTCTGGGGGTACTTGGGCTATCTCGGGATTAGTCTTCTTCTCACGAGGCCGTCCCCAGAACAAAGACTAAGGTTTCTCAAGCTCCTCATCTCGAGATAACCAACCATAGTGTGCCTTGAATGGACTCTTAGGTGTGTGAGATACCCCGAATGGTTCAGTCAGAGGGCGGCGCGCTGGTGCGGCCGAGGAGCTCAGATCCTTATGGACCGAGGCCGTGAATATAAAATGAAGATTCCAAAATACTCGTCGTGAACGACTTCTATTTAAAGTTTTCTTTTGCATGTTTTTGTTTCTTAAGTTTTTATCGGTTATATAGTTTTTAATAAAACCCTTATTTATTTATGAATATGTTTCAAAATTTATCGGTTATATAGTTATTAATAAAACCCTTATTTATTTATGAATATGTTTCAAAACTAGCGACTGTTTGCTGCACGTATTTTCTGTGTTCTACACTTTATACAAATGGATAAAATCTAATAATAATAAAGATTTTATTAAAAATAAACATGCAGGATAATATCATTAACAGAAGACAGTTACTATCAAGCCTTTATCTAATCTTCTCTAAGATGAATTGAAAATCTTCAAAGTTGCATGTCAATCTTCTTTTAAACATTATGGCTTCAAATCCATTGGAATTTGAGCCCTCCAACCGATCCAGCACGCTGCCTTCCGACTGAACCACCCTGGGTCTTTCACCCCCCCCGAAGGATCCAATCGGTGCGGACTATGCTGGGTAAACGAGAGACGAGGAGCTTCAGGAACCTTAGTCTTTGCTCTGGGGGACGTCCTCTAGAGAAGAAGACTAATCCCGAGATAGCCCAAGTGCCCCAGAGGCGCACCTGGGTTTTCCCTTTCAATGACAGATGCTGAGCCCGTTTCAGAGCCCACTTAGCTTTCTTCAGGATACGTTTAAGTCTATCCAGGTCAGCTTTCGCCGACCAGTTCACTAAAACGGTGAACCCCAAGTATTTTACTCGACTTGTGAAGGTAGGGAGAGGATCATAGGCAAATAAGGAGGCTAGAGCAGAGAGTGTTGGTCTCTTAAGCTTTTGCTTCGTCGCAGGGGAGCCATGAAAGACAACCACCTGTGATTTGGCGGAGTTTAAGATAAGATTGGATTTGGGTAACTGGTCTTTTAATCTTAAAAAGAAACGGCTGATGTCAGAAACTACGTCTTTGCACCTGTGTCCAGAGAACAGGGCTGTGGTGTCATCAGCATACACCACAAGACGTTGTTCGCGTTTAAATATTTTGAATAGATTAATGGAAGCAGCAAGATATAAGATAGGAGAAAGAGGTGAACCTTGAGGCACACCCGTAATAGGGTAAAACTGACGTGCATCAGGGTCGTCTTTATAATAAAACCGTTTGGTGTACAGCAGGATCTTCACCCTGTTCACAATTCTCGCAGGCAACCCGAGGAACCTGAAAGAAGAGATCACAAAAGGAATGGAGATGCGGTCAAATGCAGCAGAAAAGTCAAGGAAAATAGCCACAGCCAGGCGATGGCTATTTTCCCGACAAACTGCTCCACCTCACCTACTGCTGAATGGACCGAGCGACCTTTGACGAACCCATGAAAACCTGGAGGGATCAAATTACGCCTACTTAAATGGTCGCGGATTTTTTTGCGCAAGCGCTTTTTCTTAAATTGACACGAGGGCATTTTGAATCGAAATGGGTCGCAGGTCTTTAGGACATGAACAGGATTTTTTCTTAGGAATAAAAACACGTTTACTAATATTGATGCCTGCTACATCGGATGGGGAGGCTAAAAGCATAGTTACGGCCACCTCTCTTCTCTGATCAGCTGTCAAAAGCTGACAGACCCGAGAAAGAAGTGGAAGGACGGATTTGGAGGTGCCCGGGAGTGGACCCCAGGAGTTAAGAATATCCGTAACAGAAAGATCCCTACTCCTGAAGTTACACCAAGGCGGGATTGGTTGAGGTGATTGAGTGGCTCCATAGTTGTGTAGGGCTAGTGACTCTTCAAAAACTTTATCAAGGCCTACATTCCCTATCTAACTCAATGCTCTATCCTTCCAGCAAACAAACTTCTCCTTCTGGAATATCTTCCAGAAGGAAGACTGAGAAGGATTAAGATGAGCGATACTCGTCCTATCCCTACTCAGCTGGAAGCTGTATCCAGTATTCATTCGAGAGTGCCTGTTTGGCGGAAGCATAGAGATTAGGGAGGTTCAGTAATTTTGCTAGGACCTTGAGTTTCGTCGGAGTGGGATTGTATATACGACCTTTATAGGTAGTCGATAGAATCGCGGTAGCTTGCGAAGAGAGGTAGGTATTAAATTCGGTCAGACTCAGATTTCCTATTCGGGGAAAGAGTCGGATAGCCGCATGGAAGAAGGCTACTCTGATCGGATCAAAGTGAAACCTCCTTCGAAGCAATGTATCTTCCTCAATTCTCCAGCGAATTAGGTCATGAGAGATGGACAATTGTTGGCGAGACTGCTCCGTACAGAGAGGTTTAAGCAACCACCTTGAGTGAAGCAGTAAAATGTCGAGGATTGAATTTGTTGATGTGCAATGAAAGGTGGGTGTCGGTGGTTTGTGAATAAGATAACCGTTCCTAGCTCTGCGAAGTGACGCGTTGATCCAACGACCAGTTCTGTCGTTGAAGTCTCCAAGTATCATGTCATAGCCGCTATCAATAATACCGTCCAGGAGGTCGCGGTTCTTGTGAATATCTCCAGGACGAATATAGAAGTTGGCAAGACTGAGGCGTTTACCGTTCTTAACGAGTGATACTACTAGACAGGAGAGGGCTGGACAAGAGTAATTTAATATGAGAAAAGACCTTAAGGAGCATTTAACTAGGGTTAAGAGTCCTTGAGATGAAGAGAAGTGGGGTGGGTTATGTACGGAGTATATTGGGAATATGTGTGCTTTGGGAAAAATTGAGTAATGTCCTGGGGGAGACGGATAGACTGCGTCTCCTGAAGGACTATAACATCTGCATCTCTACCAGATAATAGTCTAAGGGCGGAAGCACCTCCCGAATTCCACTGAAGAATATTCAGTGAAAAAGGCTCGGGTTTACTCACCATTGTGACAGATCAGTTAGACAGAAGCAGCCAGCCTAGACAGAGCTACGTGCAAGGAAGTTACCCCCTTGCCACTAGCCCCATCCAGGGCCAGAGCTCCCTGGGCAATATCTTCATTTCCTAGTGAAGCGCCAACCATGTTCATGTTATTAAGAAGCTTTCCAATTTTAAGCGGTGGAACTTTATTTGCGGAAGCCCCCCTCTTCTTGGAATGGGGGTTTTTTCATTCAGCAGGAATTGGGGCAGAGTCCGCCCCCCACGAGTGCCAGGATCTGAGGAGTCAACATCGCTTGAAATTGTGACATCAACGTCTTTTTAATATTGTCCAGAAGAAGAATTATATCAGAATTTGACATTCGATCCACCGGATGAGCGCTGCAGAGAAGGGTTTATTTGCCGTTTTTTTAGCAAACAACTGTCGGTATTCCCGGAAATGATTACATCGTCGGGGCCAAGCAGGGTGTTTACCCCCGCACTAAAGGCAGGACGGAGGAGCTGAGCATTTCTCGCCTTTACACATACTGGAACATGCGTCTGAGGCACAAACACCGCAAGTCTTTATTTTACCACAGGAGGATCCCCAATGGCCCCATCCATAGCAATTATTACAATGAGGATAAGTTAGATTGTCTTCCTCCATTAAAGTAAAGCGAAGGTTAAACCCTAAAAAAGGGTTAGAAGCGGACTTAGACAGAAGCAATCCGTTATCGATATCTGCCTTACAGAAAGCTACAGGGAGGGGGTCTCCCAGCTTTCCTATAACTTGCCTGACAGAGTGGAGGCAATAGGATATCTGTAACATAGTTAGATCATCTTCAGACAAAAAATAGGGAAAATTCGAAATTTTTAAGGAACATTGTATAGGTTTGAGTGTAATCGATCCCAGATGAACTAAATTGTTTGCAAAATCCTCGTTATACTCCTTCAAAACGCTGCCATTAGCGAAGGAAATTCTTATTGCATTTTCAAGCGTCTTAACAGAATTGAATAAAATTCTATTATTAAATTTTCCCACGAATTCTCCTTAGAATTCAACAATATCGTATATTTTTAGATTAAAGGTTAAAAACTTTTATGTTCTTTAACGAAAGGTTTATGTTCTGACGTGTGCTATTTATAAAATTTGTTAAAGAATGTTCATTTATTTGCACTAAATGTTTCATCCAATAGCTATATAGTTGCGTAACATGATGATATGTAATTCTTTAGGTATTGCATTAATTTATTTTCATGTTTGATATATCCCGGGCTACAACATCGATACGGAAGACACGTATCTACGTAAGACTTTTTACCTTTTAAATTCTAAAAATGCTTTTAGCGCAGGCATTTGCGTAATATTTCCTGAGCTACAACATTTATGTTATTTGTAATAAATTCTAGTACAAAGAGAGTTTAGATTTTTATTTAAGCAGCAATCACGTTAATATTTAGATCAGAAAAAATAAAAATTCGTTTTCCTTAAAGCATTGGACGAAGCTTCGACTAAAAGAGAATAATAAAATTAATTTTTAATTTTAAATAACATTTTATAAGTTGTAAAATACAAATAAACATATTCGTCTAACTTGAATTTTATGTACAAAATTAGTTTTATTTATAAAAATATTTTTATTTATTTATTTAATCAAAGAAGCTAAATGCTTCTTTATTCTTTAAATGAAGAATTTTACGAAAAAAAAGTTTTAAAGTTTTTAAAATGATCATATTGAGTTGCAGTTGCATCTAGTAATTGTTTACGACATCATTTTGGACAATTTGGTATTTTTTAAAATAAATAATAAAACATGTTTGTTTCAAGTCACTTGATAGCAATTCGAAAAAATAATAAGACATGTTTCCAATCTTGCTATATTTGGTTGAATATTGCATGTGCTACCACAGATTACTGATTTATTCTTACAAGTAAAAACTTAATATTAAGTGAATTTGAATGAGGATCGCGACGGTGTGATAGCATTTAAATTAGAAGAAAGATGGTAAAAACCAACGCAAAATTTATTGAATTGAATATTTCGATGCCTAGCTGGCATCATCTTCAGCAATTGTAAGTAGTTATTAATTAGCAGCTAAGAATTTCAAACTCAGAGTTTACAATTGCTGAAGATGATGCTATAGCTAGGCATCGAAATATTCAATTCAATAAATTTTGCGTTGGTTTTTGCCATCTTTCTTCTAATTTAATATTAGGATAAAACTTGACCTAAAATTGCCGAAAATAATAACAAATTAAATATTTATATAATTAGAAAAAAAATTAATAATATATTATTATTTTATTAATATAATAATATAATAATATGTTCTGAATTAACATCAAACAAATCGTAAACTTAGATATGTCATTCAATCAAATAAATATTTTGATGATTTAGACAGTTTACTAAAGCACCTTACGGAGTAAGTAATACCAACCCGCTTTAAATTAAAACGAAAAACATCAGTAAAAGATGTAAATATTACACAAACAGAAAAGGCGAAATCAAATTGGAAACCAAAATACACAATTGACGGATTTTGTAATAAAAACAACCGTAATATCTTAAATCTCTCAAGTCTCATGTCCAAACGAGTCAACAAATTGAAGAACTTTGAAAGCGCATAGAATGATACGGTCAATATCAAACATTTTAACCGTTAATTTGTAATTAACGAATATATCGTTTCAATGTTTTAATATAATAATTTACATTATATTATTATATATCATTATATTATGATATAATTTGCTACAAATACAATCCCATATGCGTTTTCAAATAAATCGATTTGGTTTTTTCAATTTTACGAAATTAATTGAAAATTATTATTTTTTAATGTTTCGGCTGCTATTTAATAAATGTCACATAAGATTTATTTTTATATTAATTTGCTTAATATAAGTTTTTTAAAATTTAAAATAAATACAATATTTTTGAAATGGGCATCAACTTGTTGCCGAAAAATAATAATTCCTTTGCACTGGATTTTGCCTTTAACAAACCAGGAAATTATTCATTTTAATCTGACACTTTTGTGCTGAGACATTTTATTAATTTTAATTTTTTAGATAAAAACAGTTTGAATAGTTTAAATAATCAGAATATTTATTTAGGTGACATAATCTGCCTTACAGGTTTCTCGAAATAACATTACTAAACGATCATTAATCATATTCAACTATTTACATTTAAATAATAATTTAAAATATTAAATAATTTTAATAATTTTAAATATTTTTAATTTTTAAAAGTACCTTTAAGTAGTACGCTATTGTATGATTAAATAATGTATAAGGCAATATTTGGTGTAATAATAAATACATTCAGCAATCAAATTATAAATTTAAAATCTTTATCAGAATGATATTGTTAGCCAAAAGATTTAAAATATTGAGCTAACCGCAAATTGGTCAATCATTAAAATCATAAATAATTTTAATGATTTTTAATAATTTTAATGTTTTATTAGATTTAAATACATTGCATAATATTATTTAATAATATTATGTAACTTAGTTTTTTATAACAATATTTATTAGAATAATTTTACAAATGTCTAGGTTCCATCAAATAAGCCTTAACCGAGTTGTTTCATAACATTTTTATTAGTTTGGCGAATCATTGAGTGGATTCGCGTGACTGTTGAGGTTTCTTATGGATGATCGTCGAATTGCCAAAGATACACATGAATGAGATGTTGCTTCTAAGGTGAGTGATGCATTCGTGATAGGGTGAATTGTGCTTAACCGCCTGTTGACGTGCGATCTGTCCTAATACACTGTCTGCATTTGGACATATGTTTCCTGGCGCAGAAAACGTGAGAGTGTAACTTAACAATAATTTGTAACTTTGTGAATTTTTATCTTTAGCAGATAAAACATACGGCTTTTTGACTTATTGACTCACATAATGAAAAAACTAAATATATACGTATACTAAATATATACGTATATAGTAAGTTTAATTGATATTTTAGTAAGTTTAATTCACAAAAACGGTTTAATTCACAATTGTTTGTCGAAGTATATGATTACTTCATTTCTAATTCTTATTTGATTTTTAGATCCATATCTATTAGTCAAGAAAACGCGTGTAGAATTAAACTTTAGAATTACAAAAATCATCTTTTTAACAATTCTATTAGAAAGTGACAAAACGGTTGTCACCTAAATGAAGAGATTGTTTATTGTTTTATAAAATCAAATTAGAATAAAATAAACGCTTTTATTTTATTTTAAGTGAGTTACAATGTACTTTTTGTATGACAAGATAATATTGCATTTGAACAAAAAAATTCCATGAAAGCCACCAAACGAAAGTCTTAATAAACGAATTCGGATTGGGATGTTTACATATGCCATGAAATTCAACAGCTGGCATAAAACGATGATATAAGAGTTGTTTTGTGTCTTACTTTGTCAAGTGTGAGAACGTAACTGATGTTTATGGGAAGAAGAAACAAAATAATTATATTAAATATTATAATATTTATTTAATATTATAATATTATACAAATATTTAAAAAAATAATAAAGAATATATTATTTTGACGCGTAATTTTGGAAGATTTAAAACAAAAAAAGTGAATTAAAATATAAGAATCCGATTACTCATGTTCTATTATGTTTACATAGCAGAACAGGTTTTCGGTGCTTATATTTTATTGCTTTTTTGTTTTAAAGTCCCTGTATATGTATATTAATGATTATTTTAAATTGTTTTAAAATAATTTAAAATTATTTAAAATTATAATTTGTGAATTAAAATTACAATTATTATATGTAATGGCATATTTAATTTATTATATTTAAAGTATACACTGTGGACTTTACACCCTTTAATAATTGAAGCGTCGTCAAATCATAATAGAAAGTAAGCGTAATTTTAATGATTGAAATCTAATATCCCGAATTAAGAAAGCATAAAACGAAATAGGCCGAATTTTTGTTGGATCGGAATATCAGACGGATCATATCTACTGATTACAACAAGTAAAATTTAATTAATATTAAAGCTTAAAACGAAATAGGCCGAATTTTTGATGGATCGGAATATCTTACGGATCATATCTACTGATTACAAAATGTAAAATTTAATTAATATTGAATTATGGGACATGCTAAACTGCATTGTGGAATAGAATATATCCAATAGACAAAAAATAAATTAATTCTTACATGTTTTGGGTTGTTGTCGATATTGATCTGATTCAGTGGGCTATAAGAATTGCTAATATCGAGCTCCCTAATAAAGGATGAATAGCTTTATAACAGTCCATACTTTAAATAAATTAAATTAGCACGTGTGCAAATATACAATTAAATATCAACTCAATTGAATATGCACATAAAGTGGAGGAAAACGATTTTGAAATCTATTCGTTTCGAAACCAGAATACAATTTTATTTCAAAATTCGATTTATTCAAATAGCAAAAATTAAAACATTTTAAAAAATGCTTTAAAATGTTTAATATTTTTTCTTTAAAATTAAAAGTGCTCGAGTGCTTTTGCGATCTCTTTAGTCATTATTATAGCAATCGCAAACAAAATTAATAAAATTCTTCTACGGGTTTTGGAAAGGCCAGCATTTACTTGTAAAAATTTCGATCGTTCGTTTGTTAATCAGCATGGAGTAAACTTATAAAGTAATTTAGCTTTTGGCTAATTTGTTCAACTACAAATTGTTTAAAGATGACAAATAGATTATGATTTGATTAATGGACTTCACACAAAACTAAATAAAATTGGTAATATACTATATTCGATAGAAATAATCCCAAACGTGTATTTGCAGATATGTGACGCATTTTAATACCAGTATGTTTCAACAATAATTTCTTATAGAAAATATCAAAAATAATTTCTTCTTTCCTTTGATCCAGTCAGCTCTAATTATTAATTATCAATAATAGATCATTATCAACTATTTAAAAAATTAATAATTTAATAATAATTCATATTTTAATTATATTATTATATTCATATTTATATTATGTAATAGAATTATTGGATCAAAGAAAGGCAAATTGTATTCGATATTCCGCTTCATCTTTAGAAAATTACAATGTAATTTAATGCATAACAATGTATTTTAATTTTCGGAAAATGCTAACAGAAGTTAGCGAAATATAAAAAATAGTTTCTTTAATCCAATCCAATAATTCTTTATCAATAAATGGATCAGTATCAACTATTTAAAAACCGATAATAATGTACAAGTATATAAAATCGTATAGTGCAGTCAGCTGTCAATTAGCTGCTAATACTCGAGTGTTATACGACAGAAAGAATAAATCATATTTTATATTTCATATTTTAAGTAACATGTGAATTTTGCATTAATATTGGCATTATCTATAATAGATATATTTCCACGATGCATGTATTAGAAAATGCAGTTATTTCCACGATGCAATAAAAACATCCATTTGCAATTCAATTCTTATTACAATTCTTATTTAAAAAGATAAGCTAAATCCAGAAGAACACGAGACTGTGTATTATTTTGACTTATGAAAAACAATCGAAATTGAAATTGTAAATAAAGATAAAAAGTAAACTCTTTCAAATAATTTAAAAATTTATTGCTACTTACATCTTTAAGATGTTACCAGAAACGAACTGTGAAGAGTTCGCTTCAAAAGTTGTATTTCTAAACTTTCTAAAAATAAAAAAGTTTAAGGTTAAAAGTTATAGCAAAAATTAAAAGTTTTTGTTGGTAAGTTGATATTCTTTAATAACAAAAGTTTAAATACATCAAAGATTATATAATAAATAATAAGATTTTATAAACAGGAAAAGTCTAAATATATCATAGATTTAAATTTAGAAAAAAATAATAAAAGTCATTGTTGTATAATGGATGAATTAAGGAAAATGCCCTCAAGGTCATTGAAATGACCTTTAAAATAAAAATAAAATTTACAATTCCTTATATAATGACTTAAATGCTTACTTTGGTAAACTGATAAATAGTAAAAGCTTAAATACATTAAAGTTTATAAAAATTTGGACAGATTAGATAAAATTAAAAATTTTAAAAATTTTATATTAAAAATCACAGAACTTACTAAATTAAAGCATAACGGTATAATAACAACTATTGATAAAGCCAGTAATAGTTTGTCTTCATATGCAAAAAGATTTATTATGATATACTAATGAAAGAGGTTAATTCTAATGATTTAAATATAAACACAACATATGAACGTAGTGAGTTGAGTTTAGAAACAATTATTACAAGTCACTGTTCTATAATGGATAAAAAGGGTATAAAGGTTGAATCAGATAATAAAACTATACCTATATTATATTGGAATCCAAAATTACATAAAAATCCAATAAAACCTAGGTTCATATGTAGTGCGTTTAAATGTACATTAAAACCACTTTCTGTCTATATGAATAAAATACTTAAAGTAATTAAAGTACACTTCAAAAAATATTGCAAGGTAATCGAAATTAATACTGATATAAAACACAAATACGGCAATTAAATTTTAATTGCCGTATTTCAGTATTAATTCTACAAAATAATTTTTAGAACAGACAAAAGGAATAAATTTTCAGAATATAAATACATACGATTTTAGTACTCTTTATACAAATCTAGGTTTAGTAGATATTAAAAAAGCGTTAGTAAAATAAATTAATCTTATATTCGGAAAAAGATATACATATTTATGTTATAATAATTATAACGCCTATCTAACAAAAATTAAACCATCAAGTAAATATAAATATATGGATAAAATTGAATTAATAGAATCCTAAAATATTTTGATAAATCAAAATTATTTAAAAGTAGGGACATCTATATTTAGACAAAAGGTGTCGCAAAAAGTGTTAAAAAATAATCAAAATCAATAGTTTGATCTGGAAGAATTTGACGAAAACGATTTTATAAAGATAACAGAAATCATAAATAAAGTCTGCAATAAATATTTATATACCTTTAAAAATACCATTACTTTTACTTCATTATAAAACACTATTAAAACACTTCAAGAACACACAACAGGAATAAATTTTCAAACTATAATTACTTACGATTTTAGTAATTTTTATACAAATTTAGGGATATCCATATTTAGACAAATAAAAGGTGTTCCAATGGGAGGTAATATTAGCCCCATTATAGCTGACTTATTTTTAAGTTTTATAGAATACGAAAGAAATATTATAAGGTAAACGAAATAATACAATATAAAACACCAGTTTTAGAGAAATTTTTAGAAAACACAAAAGAAATAAATTTTCAAAATATAAATACGATTTTAGAAGTCATATCGATACCATGAATAAAAATATTTAAAAATAAAAAATATTAAACAATAAAAAATATTAAAAAATACATAATAATGGGTATATATTCTATGTACCCATTAGGATTAAATGATGTGGTGGAAGGAATTGGCAGGAGTAGTATAGTAAATAATAAACAACTATACTATAATAATCCAGTTAGACCCAAGCCAAGAAGTCATGGCGATAAAAGTAAAAGAAAAAATATAATTAAAAAGTAAAAACAGATTTACTAAATACGATATAATAATACAAAAAAATACAGTCAAAATATTAAAAAGGCGTATATATGAACAATTAGAAATATTAAAACAACTTTTAGAGATCTTTATGTAAATATAAGAAGTGTATTGTAACGAATTGCATTTGTGTGTAGCGTTTACGCTTACACATCAAACATGCAGAATCGCTGCATAGTTTGCAACAGTTCAACGGTGCTTTTGATAGATGGGATTCGCGGTGCCATCGTACACATGTAAGACAAAATATATAAACGTTTAATAGTCTTTCGTTGTAAGTTGGTATAAAAACAAGTTTCATACATGCCCGTTAAGTTTGGCGACGAGGGTGATGGCTCAAACGAGGTTAGTGTACATGAGCTATTAACATTGGTTTAAGTCAACCAAGTGGTCAGAGTGCGATCGTCGATTTATTGTAGCGGACACTATCATCAACCGCTAATAATGGAAGTGGGTTGAACATGGACATAGTCATCGAACAATACCCTCATTTCGAGAGGACCATAGCGATGTACAAACTTGGGACAATTATTATAGTCAGCTGCAAATGCATTTTAAAGCAAATGATGTTGAAGATGAAAGGAAGAAGGTGCTAATGCTAACATGGATTGGTCCACACACATACAATTTGATTGCTATAGCTTGGCATTTAATGATTTGCACCAAATAAACATTACGGAAATTATTCAAAGATTAAATGGCTATTTTATAAAGAATTCCACATTGTAATGGCTTGATATGGTTTCAGTAAATTGGTCAAGAACATTGGTGAAACATACAATGACTTCATCGCACGTTTAAGAAAGCAGGCAAAATAATGTCATTTCTTCAACGATAAAATAACTCACTGAGAGGAGCAACAAATGATCGAATAAGGGATAAGTCATTTTGAACATTCAATCAGAATTACTGCGTTTGCAAATTTTGCAGATGAAAAATCCTAATTGGTATGATGTTTTGAATATAGTTAAAATGCATGACTGTGCAGAGAATGCGGCAAAGTGTATTCACACACCCACCAGTCAGAATCTAGAAATCGAAAGTGTGAAAAATGTTTATCGAACTCGGCAGAAACGCAACATCAGGACAACGAAATGTCAAAAGTGTAATTTATCCGAACATACTTATAATTCAACTTGTCCCGTAAAAAACGTTAGGTGCTTTCAATGTCAAAAGCTAGGACATTTCGCTCGCTGTTGTCTATCTAACATATGTTCACGAGTTAATTACATATAATACGAGGATCAACTGCTCGCAAACGATGACGACGGTAATCATATAGTCAAAAATATAAATGCAGTGAAGGATATTAACATGCAAGCAACGATCGAGATACTTGTAAATCAAAAGCCGTTTTGATTCGAGTTTGACGCGAGGACATCGATGTCAATAATACCTCAGTCAATATGGATGCAAATAGGTTGGCCGGTATTACAAATATGTGACAGATTACGAACCCATGGAGGAAGTGTGTTAAACCCACTCGGTGTATGTGACGTTAAAGACGAGTACAGGGAACATATTCTTGTTTTACAAGCAACCGTCGTAGGACATCAGGATACGCAAACATTTTTTGGAATTCCATGGATTTTAGCTATGAACTTCAACATGCCACCTGGTGTGTCATTTTGTCAAAGTAAGCCGAGTGCACTCTCAACAATTCAACACAACTGGGCACAAAAATCTTAAATTATCCAATGTGTTGGGTAAATATGGCAACCTATTCAGTGATGGCATAGGCATCATTAAGCAGTTTCGAGTGAAGATCGCCTTTCAATATAACGTGTAACCTATTCGATGGCCATGTAGAAGAATTCCTTTGCCACGGAAGGCAAGATCAATCCAATAAATCTATATGATGATTAAGGAAGAGACTATTGTCGAAGTACAGACAGAATATGTAAGCTGGGCCACACCGCTGGTTATGGCACGCAAAAAAAGACGGCAGTATTCGATTGTGTACCGATTTTTGAGTCACAATAAATCCCCATATTAAGGAGGAAAGGTATGAAATGCCTATATTTGACAGTATCGCATGTCAGATGATAAAAGGAAATATATATTCACGAATTGACTTGAAAAATGCCTATCAACAAATGGATGTGTGTGCCGAAAGCCAGGTTTTACTAACCGTATCTACACCGTTGGGGTACTTTAAATTTACGAAGTTGCCATTCGGAATTGTATCAGCTCCTGCTATTTTCTTGGAATATATAAATAATCTACTTCGAGGGATTTATGAGGTAGCTACCTACTTAGATGACATACTCATACGGGTAGAGATGAACAGGAATATCTCAAAAATTTAGAAAACGTTATAAGTAGACTTCAACATGCTGAAGTTAAAGTACAGGATCTTAAATTTGTATTGTTAAAAGATCGAATAAACTTTCTTTGGCATATATTATGGAAAGGAGAAATTCAACACGATAGAAAACGAGTTGATGCCGTCAAATAAATGCCTAGTCCAACATGCCGAAAACAACTACGATCATTTCTAAGTATGGTCAACTATGTGCAACCATTTATCCTACATTTACAAGCATAAGTTACCCGCTTTATCAATTGACAAGCCCAAAACAAAAATGGTATTGGAATGGAGACTTTAACAGACACTTCCAGAATGTGAAGAACGCACTACTACAAATGAGATTAACTTTACAATATGACTTGAATAAACCTTTATTTGTTATGGCCGATGCTAATGAGTACGATTTAGGGGCTTTACTGGATCAATAGAATTTGTCAGGAGAGTTACTACCAATTCAATTTGTATCACGACTCCTCACAAAGACAGAACAGAATTACGCGACGATGGATCGGGAGGCCTTATTTGTGGTATACGCCATTAAGCGATTTCACGAGTTCTTATGTAGACGGAATTTCACAGTTCTATGTTATCATATTCCGCTCATGTTCATATTTGGAGAAAAACGAGAAATATCCAAAATGACAAATGGTCGACTTGTACGTTGGGCAATGTTGCTTAGTCAATACAACTACAAGATAAAGTATATTGCGGGTACACAACACTATTATGCTGATATCCTTTCAAGACTTCCCATTTGCGATCCAGAATATACAAGTGATGTACCAGACCAATATGTTAACCTTATTCGTACAGAGGCGTTAAACGAATCACATATTAATTTGGATTCAATACAAAAAGAAACACAATGATTCTTTGCTATCAAAAATTTATCGTTATAAAATTCTTCGTTATATACGATATGGATGGCCATCCAATGAAATCAAGGAAATAATGCCATTCAAAAATCGAAAATCTGAATTGAATGCAGAAGATTCATTATTAATGTGGTTGGATAGAATTATAATCCCAAAGAGCTTGAGATTGGACGTAAAACAATGGTTGCACTCAGGTCACGCAAGTGAGAGAGCTTCAAAAGAACTTTGTAGGCCTTACGTCGTGGCCCGGTATTGATGCTGAGGTCGAACTATCAGTTAAAAGATTTATTGAATGTCAAATACATCTGATAACAAATATACCTGCACAACTACTGTATATATGGGACGTACATACTGAACCTTGATAAAGATTACACATAGAACTTGCAGGCCCTTGTAAAGGATCATACAGGTTAGTATTATTTGATGCGGGCGCTAAGTGACCAGAAGTGTGGCTCATATTAAAAAATACCAGTAATGCTATAATTGTGCAGATTTATTATCGAATATTAAAGACAGAAATACAAAGTCGGGATAATAATATACGGGATTTCAATGAGCTCATATGAAATCAATCGTTAATATAAAGTAAATAAAATGAAAGAAGAGCTAAACTTTTATTGTGTTATACGTTGAATTCGTTTATTCTATATATAGTTCGTTTAATATATAATCTTAATAATATTACAATCCATTGATGAACTATTAGAATAAGAAATAATTTTTAATAATTTAAAAAGTAACTGAGAACATGATTTTTGATTAAAAAACTAAAGATACGTTTTTGGTATTACGCCATAGTGCTATATCGTGATAAAGAATCATATCATCGAGCGTCACTATAAGATCATTTATGCATCTTTTGACGTTGAGTATCCACCCAACTCAGAATTAAGAGCAATAATGTTGATCAACTTTAGGCATAAAGGGACAAAAATTCTTTTTTAATTTTGTATAATAGTAGAAACTAATCAAGGTCAATATCAAACGGTTAATGAAAATTTACGGATACTTACAACAACTTAGTATGTCCAGAAATATATAGAAAAGAGTTTGATTTTAAGATGGCATTCTTAAATGATCTAAACAACGTATTAATCATTTTTTAAGAAAACACATATATGTTATAAGAAAACACATCGTATGTTTGTAGAGTCATAAAATGGTAAAACCTTTAATCTCTGATCATAAAATGGTGCAATTAAAACAACTTAAAATTTGTTTTATTAAAACAACTTTTAATATTAATAATAATAAAACAACTATAATAATCCGGTTAAACGCAAGCCAAGAAGTCATGACGATAAAAGGAATAAGAAAAATAGAGTTAAAAATATTAAAAAAGATATGTATATAAATGAACAATTAGAAATGTTAAAACAACTTTTAAGTGATAATAAGCTAAAAGATCTTTATGTAAATATAAGAAGTTTTTCTAAAGATATCATATGTTCAATAAATCAAAAATTAATTAACGACTATGATAGGCTAAGTTGTATAATAGACAGTTATTGCAATACAAAATACTATAATCGTACAATAAATGTAAATAATAACAATAGAAAATATACATTAACCATAAACTTCATTAATAAATGTATAGATAACATAAATATAGGTATACTTTAAACAGAGGCGACACAGCAGTATTATAATATTATAATACATATATTTAATTGAAACTATGAATTACATTTGCGATATGTACTACTATAGACAGCTTACGGTTTACTGTAAGATCAACATTTCGTATAAGAACAAATAATAAAAATCGGGGAATGGTAGGTTCGAATAATAGTTATCGTCACACCATCAATAGAACACATGAATTGTGTAATTTGGCATATAAGCCAAATATAAACCAGCATTTCGGCAATAAAGAATTTAGCAGTAACAGAAATAAAACACCAAATGTGGGCGTGAGCTCATTGCTGACGAGGTCCACGCACGCTGATTGTATTGTACAGTGATGTTGATAGAATTGAAAGAACCATACGAGGAAAATGTGAAATTGACTAATAGTGTAATACGACTTGTGTAGGCAATGAATATTCACAATACTAAAAAGACAGCTTATGGTTTACTGGCCGGTGAACATTTCATATAGGAACAGAAAAAATTTACAATTCGGTGTGTGGTGGGTTCGAATTGGGAGTTACTGCCCACACCAACTATAGAACACATGAATTGCACTGTCCGGTGAACAATGATGTTTGAACATTGTTTAAGCGAGTGCTAAGGTGCCTATGGATGATTATTATGGTCACGGTACTGATGAGTTTCGTTAGAGCGAAATTCGTCTGCCGTTTTTTAAAGTTTGACGTCACACATAAGATGACTGGGCATACGTAGCGACTTTGAATACAGCGAGAATAATTCGGTTCTGATTTTTGGTCTGATGATATATAGAATGTCATCTGGTGTTTATGCCTCCTCAAAGGAAAACAGTGATTTACATATTTTAATTCGTTTTAATATCAGATAAATATTTTAATTCATTTCAATATCAGATAAGCAGATAGGTGTAATAGACAGTCATGGTTGGATCAAACTATCAAGAATTCACATTGACTTCGAATGCGCAAGCTACGTCATGTAATTAGCATATAGTGAATTCTTTCTGCTTAAATCTATTTCATTTTTAGTTTTAAATTTAAGTTTTTCTTGTGTATGCATTGTATGTTCTGCAGCTGATGAGACTTCTCAAAGCCGAAGCAGTACGCCGTGTTACAGTGTATGAATATGAAATTCTCTATGTATGTAAATAAGCAGATATGTGTAATAGACATTCCTGTGTAGTTTTCGTCAGGAAATTTTATAGTTAAATTTTATTATTTTTATAGATTTTATATTTCTTTTTGAAGACATTACTGATCGAAACGTAGAAAAACTTAATTATTTTGCATGTGCTTATTAAATTAAAATATACTGATCGAATCCAGGATCTAGACCAGCAAAATGAAATAGGTTTATATAACTATATGAGTACCACTTACTAACTATCAGAAAGTCATTAACAAATGTAATGTAAGTCATTATCAAATGTAATCAGAATAAAAACGTCATTAGCATGTCTTTGGCCCAGCTGATATGTTGGGTCAAGGAATAGGAAACGAAACCTGATATCATAGTAGTTCTTTCTGGTGACTTCTAATCCTTATTCTGATACAACGTCTATTATGACGTCTGCTATGTTCTGATACATATCATCTTAACATCATTTCCGTACTATAGCAAAAAATATTGGTCAACGAACTGTGAATGGTATAATCTGATAATTGCGTAAGACAAAAAAAACTTTACTGAAATTAAGATTTTTTTAAACTTTAAATATTTATCAAATTTTACTATTTGTTTATAATTTTAATATCCTTACAGCTCTGTAACATTCCCAGA
The DNA here is from genome assembly GCA_012934845.2 of Pomphorhynchus laevis. Classification (NCBI taxonomy): domain Eukaryota; kingdom Metazoa; phylum Acanthocephala; class Palaeacanthocephala; order Echinorhynchida; family Pomphorhynchidae; genus Pomphorhynchus; species Pomphorhynchus laevis. The sequence continues at coordinate 2,058 of WNNJ02000661.1, read as the reverse complement.
AATATCCAGCAAAGAGTTTGATTGCACTGTGATTGTGTAAAATACTCTAAATAATACATTATAATTTTTAAATAAATGTAAGAAAACAAATAGATAGCTCATTGAAATATAATTTTAATTCACTTCATTTAATATTACATATTAAATTATATTAATATTATGAAATTATCATTAATTGCATCTAAACCATGAATTGCAACTTTGCGGACGACAAAATTTTATTTTACTTTATTAATTAGTTAACTAATTAGACAAATTAGTTCATTATTAATTAGATGAATTTTAAACTAATGCGATGTATTCCTAGAATCAACAAATACTTACAACATTTGAACATTACCACAAATATCCAATGAAGATTGTGACAAGATCTGAGTATTGTAAAAATTTCTAAATAGTAAATTATAAGTGGTTTTCAATGTAGGAGAATGTAGAAAATGTTTATAATTGTAGATTTTATTAAAATTATCATTCACATTAAATTAATGAATTATAAATTATAATGTTACAACATTATTACCAAACTTCATTATTATGAAATTAAATCCAATGTATAATTTTCCAATTATGCACGGCTGTTTGGTTCTAAAAATTTTAGAGTTAATAATTATTGGAGCTGGATCAAAGGAAAGAAGAAATTATTTAGGGTTATAATTATGTAGGGTTTTTATAATTATGTAGGGTTTTTATAATTATGTAGGGTTTTTAAATTATTTATGTACATTGATAATAAGCTGAAAGATCTTTATGTAAATATAAGAAGTTTTTCTAAAGATATCATATGTTCAATAAATCAAAGATTAATTAACGACTATGATAGGCTAAGTTGTATAATAGACAGTTATTGTAATACAAAATACTATAATCGTACAATATATGTTAATAACAACAGAAAATATACATTAACAATAAACTTCATTAATAAATGTATAGATAACATAAATATAGCTTGAATTTTAAAAAATTCTAAAAGTAAAGAAATAAAAGGGTCAGATTTAAGTAAATATATTCCTAAAATAAGGTATAAACTCCTACCACCAATAGGACGAAAAATTTTTAATTATAAAAAAGAATTAAAATCAATATGTAAAGATAATATTAGAAACATAATGGAAACAGAATGCAATTGTAAAAGTCTTAGTTTTGATAAAAAAAAGAACATATATGTACCCATAATCTAGAATTAATTGAAAACAATTAATTAAGGAAAACGCTATCAAAAGGGTATAAATATAGATTAAATAATAATAACGACAAAAATAAAATTTACAATTCGCTATATAATAACTTAAATGATTACTTTAGTACTGATTTATAGTGAAAGCTCGAATATATCTAAGATAAACATTTGGAAATGTTATATATTTGATAAAATTAAAAATAAAATGAAAATAACAAACAATTACAAAAGGAAAGATAAAATTAATAAAGATATGTATAAAGAACTTACTAAATTAAAGGATAACTATATAATAATAACTATTGATAAAGCTAATAATAACTGTCTTCATATGCAAAAAGCTTTATTGTGATATACTGATGAAAGAGGTTAATTTTAATGATTTAAATGAAAATCCAGCATATGAAGGTAGTGAGTTGAGTTTTGAAACAATTTTTACAAGTCACTGTTCTGTAATAAATAAAAAGGGTATAATGGTTGAAACCGATAATAAAACTATACCAATATTATAATGGAATCAAAAATTACGAAAAAAATCCAATAAAACCTAGGTTCATATGTAGTGCTTTTAAATGTACATTAAAACCACTTTCTGTCTATATGAATAAAATACTTAAAGCAATTAAAGTACACTTAAAAAAACATTGTTAAACAAAATTAATACCGGTATAAAACACTATTTCAGTATTAATTCTACAAAATAATTTTCAGAACAGACAAAAGGAATAAATTTTCAAAATTAAATACATACGATTTTAGTACGCTTTATACAAATCGAGATTTAGTAGATATTAAAGAAGCGTTAGTAAAATTAATTAATCTTTTATTCGGAAAAAGATATATATATATATATATATATATATATATATATATATATA
>WNNJ02000660.1:0-12736 GCA_012934845.2 Pomphorhynchus laevis | reverse complement strand
ATAATTCAGCAGTTTGAATTGATCTCTTTTAGAAAATGCTATTAGTTAAAAGTATAGCAGGCAGCCTAAGAGTCATCGAGATGAATCATACTACAGATGAATGCTTTTGTTCATCTTTGACGTTTAGGAGTGACATATCGTATTTTGATCGTTATGAATTGACCAGTTACCCGACAGCCACTTGCACTATTTTGCCGTATTTCATTGAAATCTATGACAATTGTTATCGTGCATGTTTTATGCAATCTTAATGATACAAATGCCAAATTCTTTTAAAGGATAAAAAATGACAAAATGTCGCATTTTTAAAACCACTGATATAATTACCGATGATTTTATAAGCAAGTTTTAAGTTTTCTATAATTTTGTCGCTTAAAAATGCGATTTTAAGAAAATGTGATTATTCAAAAGTCAAGCAGACAGCCAAAACGTCAAAACGGTAGATTATACTAATGATAAGTGCTTTTAGTTATCTTTGACGTTTAGCAGTGACCAAACGTATGCAGATCGTTTGTGTTAACCAGTAATTAACAAACAGCAGCTTTCAACATATTGCCGTATTTTCTAAAAACACATAACCATGTTTATCATACATGTTTGATGCAAGCCTATTGATATTATACCAAATTCTTAAAAAATGATAACAAAAAATGACACAATGGCGCCTTATAAAAACATCTGATATGAATAACAATAATCTGGTAAGCAACTTTTATGTTTACCATAAATTTGCGCTAAAATTAAGCGATTTGTAGAAAATGCTATTTTTAAAAGTCAAGCAGAGAGCCAAAACGTCATCGAGATGGATCATACGATTAAATAGTGCGTCCAGTCATCACTGAAGTTTAGACGCGACGAATAGTAGGCTTATCGTTGACTGCGCACTTTTTTTATCTACATTACCCTTCAACATTTTGACCTGTTTCAATGAAGTGCTGGACTGTTTTTATTATGCTTGTTTAATGCAATTTCAATGATACACTTCGAGATGCATCATACTACATATGATTGCTTTTGTTTATCTTTGACGCTTAGAAGTAACGAATAGTATTCTGATCTTTTTGGTAGACTAGTTATTACCTGACAGCAGCTTTGAAAAATTGTAGTATTCCATTGAATTTATGACCATTGTAATCATGCATGTTTAATGCAATCTTAATTTGACAACTGCCAGTGTCTTTTGTAGGATAACAAAATTGCACAAGAAAAGATCATTAAAACGACAGATAAATATAAAAATGATCTTATCTTATAAGCTAGTTTTAAGTTTACTATAAATTTGCCGCAAAAATTAAGACAATTTTTAGAAAATGGTATTTTTTAAAAGTCAAGCCCACAGCCGAAACGTCATCAAGTTAGCCTGTACAACAGAAAAGTTCTTCCGTTCATCTTTGACGTTTTAAAGTGATTAATAGTATGATGATCGTTAGTGTTGACCTGTAATTATGGGACAGCAGCTTTCAAAATATTGCCGTACTCCATTAAAATCCATGACCATTGTTATTATGCTTGTTTGATGCAATTAGAATGATACACATGCCAAATTCATTTGAATAATAAAAACGACACAATCCTGCATAATTTAAACACTTGATATAAATAAAGATAGTTTAAAAGGAGCAACCTTAAAGTTTACTATAATTTTGCGCTAAAATTAAACAATTTATAGAAAATGCTATATTTTCAAAGACCAGGTAGAACTCAAAATATAAATTAAAATAACTTATAATACTGCTTAGTTCTTTCAGTAATCATGGAAGTTTAGACGTTACAAATAGTATGCTGATCGTTAACTGTGGACATTTTTAATAAACAGCAGCTTTTAAGATTTTGGCATATTTCAATGAAAATGCTAGACTGTTGTTATTACGCTTGTTTAATCCAATCTTAATGATACATATGACAACCTTTTGAATATATTTAACGAATGATCTTATGACGCAACAAATGAATTGACTTATATGAATAGAGATGTCTGATAAGCAAGTTTTTTGTTTACGAGAATTTAGCAGTTTGAATAGAGCTATTTGGAGAAAATGCTATTTTTCAAAAGTCAAGCAGGCAGCCGAAACCTCATCGAGATAGATCATACTACAGATGAGTGCTTTCGTTCATCTTTGACGTTTATAAGTAAAATAGAATTCTGATCGTTATGTGTTTAACAGTTAACCGACATCAGCTTTCGACATATGCCGTATTCCATCGAAATCTATGACTATTGATTTCATGCATGTTTTATACAATCTTAATAAAACAAATGCCAGATTCTTTAAAAGGATAAAAAAATGACACAATGTCGCATTTTAAAAACGCTTGATATAAATAAAGATAAATTATAATCAAGATTTAAGTTTTTTATAATTTTACCGCTACATTAATGCGATTTGTAAAAATACGATTTTTTAAAAGTCAAGCAGACAGCTAAAACGTTATCAAGATATTCATACTACTGATGAGTTCTTCTAGTTATCTTTGACGTTTAGAAGTGACCAATAGTATGCTGATCGTAAATGTCGAAAAGTTATTAACTAACATCTGCTTTCAACATATTGCCGTATTCTCTGACAATCAATGAGCATGGTTATCATGCATTTTCGATGCAATCCTGATAATACTTATGCTAAATTCTTGTAAATGATAAAAATGACACAATAAAGCTTCACTTAAAAGCCTCATATAAATAAAGAAAATCTGATAACCAACATTTATGTTTACTATAATTTTGCCACTAAAATTAAGCGATTTATAGAAAATGGTATTTTTAAAAGTCAAACAGAGAGCCAAATCGTCATCGGATGAATCATACCACTGATTTAGTCTTCGGACAGTAAAAACGTTTAGACGTTACAAATAGCATGCTGATCGTTTAGTGTAGACGTTTTTATCTACAATAGTTTTTAACATTTTGACCTTTTTAATTTAAATGCTAGACTGTTGTTATTATGTTTGTTTTATGTAATCTTTGTAATACATATGACAATATTTAAGTAACTTAAGGAATGACACCATGACGCAACAAATGAATTGACCTTCATAAATAGAGATGGTCTGATAAGCAAGTTTTTAGTTTACGAGTATTCATCAGTTCGAATTAAGCTATTTAGGGAAAAATGATATTTTTTCAAACGTTAAGCCGGCAGTTGACACGTCATCGAGATGACTCATACTACAAATTAGTGCTTTTGTTCATTTTTGACGCTTAGAAGTAACAAATAGTAATCTGATCAATAAGGGCTAACAAGTTTTTGCCCGACAGCAGCTTTCAAAATTGCCGTAGTCCAGTAAAATCCATTGCAATTGTTATCATGCATGTTTGATGCAATCTTGATTATGCAAATGCCAAATTTTTATAAAAGATAAAAAATGACACAATTAAGCATCATTAAGACGACTGATTAATTTAGAAAGGAACTAATAAGAAAGTTTAAAGTTTACTATAATTTTGGCGCTTAAATTAAGCAATTTATAAACAATGCTATTTTTTAAAAGACAAGACGACTGCCAAAACGTTATCGAAAATAGCTAATACAACACAAGAGTTCTATAGTTTATCTGTTACGTTTAGAAGTGATTACTATAATGCTAATCGTAAGTGTTGACCAGTTATTAAGCAAAGGCAGCTTTCAATATATTTACGTATTCCATCGAAATCCATGACGATTGTTATCATCCTTGTTTAATGCAATCTTAATGATGCACATGCCAAATCTATTTGAATAATAAAAAATGACACATCCTGCATCATTAAAACGACTGATAATAATAAATATAATCTGATAAGCAACCTTTAAATTTACTATAGTTTTGCCGCTACAACAAGGCAATTTATAGAAAATTTACTTTTTAAAAGTCTGGCAGACAGTTAAAATGTAATAAAGATGGCTCATAATACTGCTTAGTGCTTCCAGTCATCGCGGACGTTCAGACGTGACGAATAGTATGCTGATCGTTGACTTTTGACAAATTTAACTAACAACAACTTTCAAGATTTTGCCCTATTTCAATGAAATGCTGGACTGTTGTTATTATGCTTGTGTAATTCAATCTCAATAATACCTATGACAATCTTTTGAATAAATTTAATGAATGACACTATGACGAAAATAAATGAATTGACTGATATGAATACTGATGGTCTGATAACCAAATTTTTAGTACACGATAATTCAGCAGTTTGAATTGATCTCTTTTAGAAAATGCTATTTGTTAAAAGTATAGCAGGCAGCCTAGGAGTCATCGAGATGAATCATACTACAGATGAATGCTTTTGTTCATCTTTGACGTTTAGGAGTGACATATCGTATTTTGATCGTTATGAATTGACCAGTTACCCGACAGCCACTTGCACTATTTTGCCGTATTTCATTGAAATCTATGACAATTGTTATCGTGCATGTTTTATGCAATCTTAATGATACAAATTCCAAATTCTTTTAAAGGATAAAAAATGACAAAATGTCGCATTTTTAAAACCACTGATATAATTACCGATGATTTTATAAGCAAGTTTTAAGTTTTCTATAATTTTGTCGCTTAAAAATGCGATTTTAAGAAAATGCGATTATTCAAAAGTCAAGCAGACAGCCAAAACGTCAATAAGATAGCTTATACTAATGATAAGTGCTTTTAGTTATCTTTGACGTTTAGCAGTGACCAAACGTATGCAGATCGTTTGTGTTAACCAGTAATTAACTAACAGCAGCTTTCAACATATTGCCGTATTTTCTAAAAACACATAACCATGTTTATCATACATGTTTGATGCAAGCCTATTGATATTATACCAAATTCTTAAAAAATGATAACAAAAAATGACACCATGGCGCCTTATAAAAACATCTGATATGAATAACAATAATCTGGTAAGCAACTTTTATGTTTACCATAAATTTGCGCTAAAATTAAGCGATTTGTAGAAAATGCTATTTTTAAAAGTCAAGCAGAGAGCCAAAACGTCATCGAGATGGATCATACGATTAAATAGTGCGTCCAGTCATCACTGAAGTTTAGACGCGACGAATAGTAGGCTTATCGTTGACTGCGCACTATTTTTTATCTACATTACCCTTCAACATTTTGACCTGTTTCAATGAAGTGCTGGACTGTTTTTATTATGCTTGTTTAATGCAATTTCAATGATACACTTCGAGATGCATCATACTACATATGATTGCTTTTGTTTATCTTTGACGCTTAGAAGTAACGAATAGTATTCTGATCTTTTTGGTAGACTAGTTATTACCTGACAGCAGCTTTGAAAAATTGTAGTATTCCATTGAATTTATGACCATTGTAATCATGCATGTTTAATGCAATCTTAATTTGACAACTGCCAGTGTCTTTTGTAGGATAACAAAATTGCACAAGAAAAGATCATTAAAACGACAGATAAATATAAAAATGATCTTATAAGCTAGTTTTAAGTTTACTATAAATTTGCCGCAAAAATTAAGACAATTTTTAGAAAATGGTATTTTTTAAAAGTCAAGCCCACAGCCGAAACGTCATCAAGTTAGCCTGTACAACAGAAAAGTTCTTCCGTTCATCTTTGACGTTTTAAAGTGATTAATAGTATGATGATCGTTAGTGTTGACCTGTAATTATGGGACAGCAGCTTTCAAAATATTGCCGTACTCCATTAAAATCCATGACCATTGTTATTATGCTTGTTTGATGCAATTAGAATGATACACATGCCAAATTCATTTGAATAATAAAAACGACACAATCCTGCATAATTTAAACACTTGATATAAATAAAGATAGTTTAAAAGGAGCAACCTTAAAGTTTACTATAATTTTGCGCTAAAATTAAACAATTTATAGAAAATGCTATATTTTCAAAGACCAGGTAGAACTCAAAATATAAATTAAAATAACTCATAATACTGCTTAGTTCTTTCAGTAATCATGGAAGTTTAGACGTTACAAATAGTATGCTGATCGTTAACTGTGGACATTTTTAATAAACAGCAGCTTTTAAGATTTTGGCATATTTCAATGAAAATGCTAGACTGTTGTTATTACGCTTGTTTAATCCAATCTTAATGATACATATGACAACCTTTTGAATATATTTAACGAATGATCTTATGACGCAACAAACGAATTGACTTATATGAATAGAGATGTCTGATAAGCAAGTTTTTTGTTTACGAGAATTTAGCAGTTTGAATAGAGCTATTTGGAGAAAATGCTATTTTTCAAAAGTCAAGCAGGCAGCCGAAACCTCATCGAGATAGATCATACTACAGATAAGTGCTTTTGTTCATCTTTGCCGTTTATAAGTAAAATAGAATTCTGATCGTTATGTGTTTAACAGTTAACCGACATCAGCTTTCGACATATGCCGTATTCCATCGAAATCTATGACTATTGATTTCATGCATGTTTTATACAATCTTAATAAAACAAATGCCAGATTCTTTAAAAGGATAAAAAAATGACACAATGTCGCATTTTAAAAATGCTTGATATAAATAAAGATAAATTATAATCAAGATTTAAGTTTTTTATAATTTTACCGCTACATTAATGCGATTTGTAAAAATACGATTTTTTAAAAGTCAAGCAGACAGCTAAAACGTTATCAAGATATTCATACTACTGATGAGTTCTTCTAGTTATCTTTGACGTTTAGAAGTGACCAATAGTATGCTGATCGTAAATGTCGAAAAGTTATTAACTAACATCTGCTTTCAACATATTGCCGTATTCTCTGACAATCAATGAGCATGGTTATCATGCATTTTCGATGCAATCCTGATAATACTTATGCTAAATTCTTGTAAATGATAAAAATGACACAATAAAGCTTCACTTAAAAGCCTCATATAAATAAAGAAAATCTGATAACCAACATTTATGTTTACTATAATTTTGCCACTAAAATTAAGCGATTTATAGAAAATGGTATTTTTAAAAGTCAAACAGAGAGCCAAATCGTCATCGGATGAGTCAAACCACTGATTTAGTCTTCGTACAGTAAAAACGTTTAGACGTTACAAATAGCATGCTGATCGTTTAGTGTAGACGTTTTTATCTTCAATAGTTTTTAACATTTTGACCTTTTTAATTTAAACGCTAGACTGTTGTTATTATGTTTGTTTTATGTAATCTTTGTAATACATATGACAATATTTAAGTAACTTAAGGAATGACACCATGACGCAACAAATGAATTGACCTTCATAAATAGAGATGGTCTGATAAGCAAGTTTTTAGTTTACGAGTATTCATCAGTTCGAATTAAGCTATTTAGGGAAAATGGTATTTTTTCAAACGTTAAGCCGGCAGTTGACACGTCATCGAGATGACTCATACTACAAATTAGTGCTTTTGTTCATTTTTGACGCTTAGAAGTAACAAATAGTAATCTGATCAATAAGGGCTAACAAGTTTTTGCCCGACAGCAGCTTTCAAAATTGCCGTAGTCCAGTAAAATCCATTGCAATTGTTATCATGCATGTTTGATGCAATCTTGATTATGCAAATGCCAAATTTTTATAAAAGATAAAAAATGACACAATTAAGCATCATTAAGACGACTGATTAATTTAGAAAGGAACTAATAAGAAAGTTTAAAGTTTACTATAATTTTGGCGCTTAAATTAAGCAATTTATAAACAATGCTATTTTTTAAAAGACAAGCCGACTGCCAAAACGTTATCGAAAATAGCTAATACAACACAAGAGTTCTATAGTTTATCTGTTACGTTTAGAAGTGATTACTATAATGCTAATCGTAAGTGTTGACCAGTTATTAAGCAAAGGCAGCTTTCAATATATTTACGTATTCCATCGAAATCCATGACGATTGTTATCATCCTTGTTTAATGCAATCTTAATGATGCACATGCCAAATCTATTTGAATAATAAAAAATGACACATCCTGCATCATTAAAACGACTGATAATAATAAATATAATCTGATAAGCAACCTTTAAATTTACTATAGTTTTGCCGCTACAACAAGGCAATTTATAGAAAATTTACTTTTTCAAAAGTCTGGCAGACAGTTAAAATGTAATAAAGATGGCTCATAATACTGCTTAGTGCTTCCAGTCATCGCGGACGTTCAGACGTGACGAATAGTATGCTGATCGTTGACTTTTGACAAATTTAACTAACAACAACTTTCAAGATTTTGCCCTATTTCAATGAAATGCTGGACTGTTGTTATTATGCTTGTGTAATTCAATCTCAATAATATCTATGACAATCTTTTGAATAAATTAAATGAATGTCACTATGACGCAATAAATGAATTGACTGATATGAATACTGATTGTCTGATAAATAAATTTTTAGTACACGATAATTCAGCAGTTTGAATTGATCTCTTTTAGAAAATGCTATTTGTTAAAAGTATAGCAGGCAGCCTAGAAGTCATCGAGATGAATCATACTACAGATGAATGCTTTTGTTCATCTTTGACGTTTAGGAGTGACATATCGTATTTTGATCGTTATGAATTGACCAGTTACCCGACAGCCACTTGCACTATTTTGCCGTATTTCATTGAAATCTATGACAATTGTTATCGTGCATGTTTTATGCAATCTTAATGATACAAATTCCAAATTCTTTTAAAGGATAAAAAATGACAAAATGTCGCATTTTTAAAACCACTGATATAATTACCGATGATTTTATAAGCAAGTTTTAAGTTTTCTATAATTTTGTCGCTTAAAATGCGAATTAAAGAAAATGCGATTATTCAAAATTATGGCAGACAGCCAAAACGTCAATAAGATAGCTTATACTAATGATAAGTGCTTTTAGTTATCTTTGACGTTTAGCAGTGACCAAACGTATGCAGATCGTTTGTGTTAACCAGTAATTAACTAACAGCAGCTTTTAACATATTGTCGTATTTTCTAAAAACACATAACCATGTTTATCATACATGTTTGATGCAAGCCTATTGATATTATACCAAATTCTTAAAAAATGATAACAAAAAATGACACCATGGCGCCTTATAAAAACATCTGATATGAATAACAATAATCTGGTAAGCAACTTTTATGTTTACCATAAATTTGCGCTAAAATTAAGCGATTTGTAGAAAATGCTATTTTTAAAAGTCAAGCAGAGAGCCAAAACGTCATCGAGATGGATCATACGATTAAATAGTGCGTCCAGTCATCACTGAAGTTTAGACGCGACGAATAGTAGGCTTATCGTTGACTGCGCACTATTTTTTATATACATTACCCTTCAACATTTTGACCTGTTTCAATCAAGTGCTGGACTGTTTTTATAATGCTTGTTTAATGCAATTTCAATGATACACTTCATCGAGATGCATCATACTACATATGATTGCTTTTGTTTATCTTTGACGCTTAGAAGTAACGAATAGTATTCTGATCTTTTTGGTAGACTAGTTATTACCTGACAGCAGCTTTGAAAAGATGTAGTATTCCATTGAATTTATGACCATTGTAATCATGCATGTTTGATGCAATCTTAATTTGACAACTGCCAATGTCGTTTTTAGGATAATAAAATTGCACAAGAAAGGATCATTAAAACGACAGATAAATATAAAAATGATCTTATAAGCCAGTTTTAAGTTTACTATAAATTTGCCGCAAAAATTAAGACAATTTTTAGAAAATGGTATTTTTTAAAAGTCAAGCCCACAGCCGAAACGTCATCAAGTTAGCCTGTACAACAGAAAAGTTCTTCCGTTCATCTTTGACGTTTTAAAGTGATTAATAGTATGATGATCGTTAGTGTTGACCTGTAATTATGGGACAGCAGCTTTCAAAATATTGCCGTACTCCATTAAAATCCATGACCATTGTTATTATGCTTGTTTGATGCAATTAGAATGATACACATGCCAAATTCATTTGAATAATAAAAACGACACAATCCTGCATAATTTAAACACTTGATATAAATAAAGATAGTTTAAAAGGAGCAACCTTAAAGTTTACTATAATTTTGCGCTAAAATTAAACAATTTATAGAAAATGCTATATTTTCAAAGACCAGGTAGACCTCAAAATATAAATTAAAATAACTCATAATACTGCTTAGTTCTTTCAGTAATCATGGAAGTTTAGACGTTACAAATAGTATGCTGATCGTTAACTGTGGACATTTTTAATAAACAGCAGCTTTTAAGATTTTGGCATATTTCAATGAAAATGCTAGACTGTTGTTATTACGCTTGTTTAATCCAATCTTAATGATACATATGACAACCTTTTGAATATATTTAACGAATGATCTTATGACGCAACAAACGAATTGACTTATATGAATAGAGATGTCTGATAAGCAAGTTTTTTGTTTACGAGAATTTAGCAGTTTGAATAGAGCTATTTGGAGAAAATGCTATTTTTCAAAAGTCAAGCAGGCAGCCGAAACCTCATCGAGATAGATCATACTACAGATAAGTGCTTTTGTTCATCTTTGCCGTTTATAAGTAAAATAGAATTCTGATCGTTATGTGTTTAACAGTTAACCGACATCAGCTTTCGACATATGCCGTATTCCATCGAAATCTATGACTATTGATTTCATGCATGTTTAATAAAATCTTAATAAAACAAATGCCAGATTCTTTAAAAGGATAAAAAAATGACACAATGTCGCATTTTAAAAACGCTTGATATAAATAAAGATAAATTATAATCAAGATTTAAGTTTTTTATAATTTTACCGCTACATTAATGCGATTTGTAAAAATACGATTTTTTAAAAGTCAAGCAGACAGCTAAAACGTTATCAAGATATTCATACTACTGATGAGTTCTTCTAGTTATCTTTGACGTTTAGAAGTGACCAATAGTATGCTGATCGTAAATGTCGAAAAGTTATTAACTAACATCTGCTTTCAACATATTGCCGTATTCTCTGGCAATCAATGAGCATGGTTACCATGCATTATCGATGCAATCCTGATAATACTTATGATAAATGCTTGTAAATGATAAAAATGACACAATGAAGCTTCACTTAAAAGCCTCATATAAATAAAGAAAATCTGATAACCAACATTTATGTTTACTATAATTTTGCCACTAAAATTAAGCGATTTATAGAAAATGGTATTTTTAAAAGTCAAACAGAGAGCCAAATCGTCATCGGATGAATCATACCACTGATTTAGTCTTCGGACAGTAAAAACGTTTAGACGTTACAAATAGCATGCTGATCGTTTAGTGTAGACGTTTTTATCTACAATAGTTTTTAACATTTTGACCTTTTTAATTTAAATGCTAGACTGTTGTTATTATGTTTGTTTTATGTAATCTTTGTAATACATATGACAATATTTAAGTAACTTAAGGAATGACACCATGACGCAACAAATGAATTGACCTTCATAAATAGAGATGGTCTGATAAGCAAGTTTTTAGTTTACGAGTATTCATCAGTTCGAATTAAGCTATTTAGGGAAAATGATATTTTTTCAAACGTTAAGCCGGCAGTTGACACGTCATCGAGATGACTCATACTACAAATTAGTGCTTTTGTTCATTTTTGACGCTTAGAAGTAACAAATAGTAATCTGATCAATAAGGGCTAACAAGTTTTTGCCCGACAGCAGCTTTCAAAATTGCCGTAGTCCAGTAAAATCCATTGCAATTGTTATCATGCATGTTTGATGCAATCTTGATTATACAAATGCCAAATTCTTATAAAAGATAAAAAATGACACAATTAAGCATCATTAAGACGACTGATTTATTTAGAAAGGAACTAATAAGAAAGTTTAAAGTTTACTATAATTTTAGCGCTTAAATTAAGCAATTTATAAACAATGCTATTTTTTAAAAGACAAGACGACTGCCAAAACGTTATCGAAAATAGCTAATACAACACAAGAGTTCTATAGTTTATCTGTTACGTTTAGAAGTGATTACTATAATGCTAATCGTAAGTGTTGACCAGTTATTAAGCAAAGGCAGCTTTCAATATATTTACGTATTCCATCGAAATCCATGACGATTGTTATCATCCTTGTTTAATGCAATCTTAATGATGCACATGCCAAATCTATTTGAATAATAAAAAATGACACATCCTGCATCATTAAAACGACTGATAATAATAAATATAATCTGATAAGCAACCTTTAAATTTACTATAGTTTTGCCGCTACAACAAGGCAATTTATAGAAAAGTTACTTTTTAAAAGTCTGGCAGACAGTTAAAATGTAATAAAGATGGCTCATAATACTGCTATGTGCTTCCAGTCATCGCGGACGTTCAGACGTGACGAATAGTATGCTGATCGTTGACTTTTGACAAATTTAACTAACAACAACTTTCAAGATTTTGCCCTATTTCAATGAAATGCTGGACTGTTGTTATTATGCTTGTGTAATTCAATCTCAATAATATCTATGACAATCTTTTAAATAAATTTAATGAGTGACACTATGACGCAATAAATGAATTGACTGATATGAATACTGATGGTCTGATAACCAAATTTTTAGTGCACGATAATTCAGCAGTTTGAATTGATCTCTTTTAGAAAATGCTATTTGTTAAAAGTATAGCAGGCAGCCTAGGAGTCATCGAGATGAATCATACTACAGATGAATGCTTTTGTTCATCTTTGACGTTTAGGAGTGACATATCGTATTTTGATCGTTATGAATTGACCAGTTACCCGACAGCCACTTGCACTATTTTGCAGTATTTCATTGAAATCTATGACAATTGTTATCGTGCATGTTTTATGCAATCTTAATGATACAAATG
>WNNJ02000659.1:0-47427 GCA_012934845.2 Pomphorhynchus laevis | reverse complement strand
GATAAATAAAAAATATATAATTAAATAATAATGAATAATTATTATATAATATACTATATTATATATAATATATTATATTTATAAAGTTTAAATTTAAAATTGCAATTTAAAATAAAAATCAAATTTATGAATTGACTAATAAATAATAGACGTTCATCAGAATAAGGATTATAGGTTATCAGAAGAAACTGCTATGCAATCAGTTTTCAACCCGTATTGTTCGACTCAACATATCAGCAGGGCTAAATACATGCTAATGACGTATATACGTTGATGAAATTTTATTATCTAGTATCTTATTCTAATATAAAGTATATTATTTACTGTTAATCCATAAAAATGTTATGCTTTAGAGTTTAAATTTATTTTTAATAATATTTTGCTGATTTGTATATTTTACCATTTTTTGTTTGAGTGTATTTTTATAGTAAATTAGTTTAAAATATTATTATCAATGATAATAATGCTAAATCAAAATAAAATAATTAAATAATAAATAACTATAAATAATTGTTAAGAATTTATATAATTTATATCAAGATCAAATAAAAATTGAAATTTAAAATAAAATTTTAATTTTATGATTTGTATAAGTTTATATATTTTTAAGTCATTTTTAAGTTTATATATTTATATATAAATTTTATTTAACTCGTTTAAAATAAAAATCAATTTTAAATCAATTTTAAAAAATATTTTTAAAAAATAAAAATCAATTTTATGAATTGACTAATAAATAATAGATGATGCATCAGAATTAGGATTATAGGTCATCGGGATTCATCTGCTAAGTGAAAGAGTATTTTCCTCTGTTAACCCGTTTTTCTCTAATAAGGATTAGAGGTAATAAAATTCAATTTTTATGAATTGATTAATAAATAATACACGATGTATTAAATAAGGTATATAGATCATAAGGAGGATTATCTATAATCCTCTTGATTTAAGAAACTCGTCAGTTGATAAATTTCTAATTTGAAAACTCTAATACTCAGTTTCCAAAATTTGATATTTTATTCTTGGGTCTGATAAAAACCGCAAACACTACCTCATCGAGAAACACAATATTAAAAAAAATAGATTTATTTTTACGTGGCAAATGCGTGCCAGCGCACGCTTACATGACCACGAAGAAAAAGAAAAAAATCTTAATCATGTGTCGAGAAGATGGGAACAGAGGAGGTATTTGAATGTGATAAAGGAGGGAGCGCATTGGACGTCGAGAAGGAGCTGATTCCGGGCGAGGGGAGCAACGACGAGAAATGATCGGAGACCTTGGTTATTATAATAATTGGTAACGTGGAATAAGAGAGAATGACGGGAACGCAGCGATAGAGAGTTATGGATTTGCTTATACTCAATGTACTTTTAAATTGCCGAAGTTTCGTTTATTTTATTTAAAATTTTAAATAAAAATTAATTTTATGAATTGACTAAAAATACCGGATGATGTATCAGAATAATAATTATAGGTCATCAGGATGTCAACTGGTAAGTTATGTAGTATGTTACTGCTATTAACTCCCGTGTTTTTCTCTAATAAGGATTACAGGTAAAAGTTGATAAAAATCAATTTTATGAATTGACTAATAAATAATAGATGATGTATCAGAATAAGGATTATAGGTCATCAGGATTCATCTGCTAAGTTATGTAGTATGTTACTGCTATTAACTCCCGTGTTTTTCTCTAATAAGGATTACAGGTAAAAGTTGATAAAACTCAATTTTTATAAAATGATTAATAAATAATATACGATTAATAAGTTTTTAAGTATTTATCGTTTTAGTGAGTCTACGTATATTAAATTATTTATAAAGTAAATATTAGTGCTAAATTAAATTTAAATAATTAAGTAATAAATAATTAAATAATTATAAATATTTATAAATAATTAATAATTGTAACATGTTGTAGCAAAGATGTTGCGATAAACAAATAGTCTGTGGGTACTGACGAGAAAAGAAGCAAAACAAAATGGCTTTTTATGCACAAAAAGCCATTTAGTTTATGGAACACATCAACCGTCTTTTTTGATCTGCGACTTTATTAGCGTCCATTTCACGATTACTGAGAACAAGAAAAAAATCTTGTTTTGCCATCATTTAGAGAAGATTAGTAAAACTCAAATCGCTGAACACTGATTTCAACATGACGCTCAAAGTGAGGATACGAGATATGAGGAAGAAATTGAGACAGGAATGCAACGTTAGCAAACTACTCGGCTTTGTCTAACTTTTATTTAAGCTCTGATATCTTATAGTGGAGTCACACTGTAAAGGAGGATTACGAACGAATAAAATAGGAAATTGATTAAGCTGTTCAATGTAGACATAATATGAATATTTTGTCTATTTATACTGGATAATGATAAATTTATATATCGCTGTATGGTGTGCCTTATAATTCAGTGTGCTTTAAGTGTCAATTAATTACACTAAATTTTATACATCGGGGTTATAAAAATGGATATTGTGTTTATGTAATCAAATGCCTTCTTTCAAAATCTACTATTAAGGTCCCCGACACATGCTGGCGGATTATTGGCAATCGATCGCGAGTGGTTCTTTGAGATCGGAGCGTATGATGATGGAATCAAGATATGGGGAGGCGAACAATACGAACTGTCATTTAAAGTATGATTTGAGCATTGTATATTTTTAAAAATTGTTAAATTCAGGTATGGCTTTGCGGCGGAGTCCTAAAATGGGTACCTTGCTCCCATGTCGCGCACATTTATCGTGGACCGAGAAAATCAAATTTTCCTAATCCCACAGCTCAAAGTCATCAGACAGATCGTGTTAGTATTTAATAAATGATTTATACGATATTCTACGATTAATTATACGATAAGCATATATCATTATTAATTACTTATTAATAATAAATTATTAATATTATTAATATTCATTATTTATTTGATGTATACTATCTCTATTTATCCCGAAACTATTTACATTTATGTGATATATTCAACTTTCGCTATTGATACTCTTAAAAATTTTTGCTTGACTTCAAATAAGCATAATCTTCAATTGCACATTCGTACAATCACAATGGTACGATATTGATTTAATATTGCACTACCGGGAAATATGCGATAGGTATTATGTTTTAAATTGAATATAAATAAAATAATTTATGTTTTTTATTTTATATGCGCATGTGAACTAAGAATATCTAGTTTTCTTTTACCACAACAGAAACGATATAAATCAATATTTTTATTAAAATAAAAGAGTTTGAGAGATTAATATACACAATCAATACAGTTACAGATCAATACAGTTACAGATCAATACAGTTACAGTTTACAATACAATACAGTTTGAGATAAAATAACATACATTTGAGATCTAAAGTAAATACAATGAATCCTGTTTAACACCTAAAGGAATACGGATCTTCGACGGATTTAAAAACAGTATTGGTAATTAAAGTTCTTACAACAGTTTAAACTATCTTGATACTCATTAACTACTTACAAACGAGGAACACAAAACAACGAGGAACGAAATTACAAATGACAAGAGGTCGACCACGTAAAGCAGCTGTTGTTCCTTCTAAGCGAGATGATGACAGTGAGCGTTCAGTAAGACAACATGAAAGTCGGTCCAAAGACGAGCAAGCCTTGCAGGCCAATTCTGTTGATATCTCCCAGGACATATCATCTACAGACGGAAGTAGTCACCGTGACATTAAATGTTCTAATTCACAATGTCCTGTTTGGACCACTGTGTGGATACCACGTCAACTACCTGTCAATTTCCTTGATAAAGATTTTATTTGTGGATTTTGCGCAGCTACTTTACAGACAAACGTTCTCGAACTTCAGAGACAAGTATGTTCGTTGCTAACGGGTAACATGGTACCATCACCAAATAGTTCATATGCCCAGCTAGACTCAGTGTCACGTCATGTTCCTAATCGTTCTACAAGCCAATCAAATGATACTGTTCGACATACTGTTTGCAACCAATCGATTTTTTGTGATGACATTCCCGGAAGAGATCAAAATATGCCTAAGAATATTGGCGAACAGACGGTTTCGGTTAACAATGGTGTGCCTCTTGTAATACGACCGACCAGTTATATGACTGAAACGGCTATAAACAACGACAAAACTTTGCATACCCGGTCATTTGATAGATCGCAAACTCCCGCAATTCGTATAAACCAACTATCTCATAACACGCAACCTGTTAAGGTAGATTGTATTAATGATTTTCACGAAAAGCACAATCGTACCCTTGTACATAGTACTGGTTGCTCAAACAGACCCCGTTCAAATGCTGCTTGTGATAGAAACAAATGCATTTTAATTGCTAACATTAAGGAGTCCGATGCCCTAAACAATCAGGCCAGACTTGATGATGACTTAATACATGTCAGATCCATTCTAACGACTGTCTTAAATGGATCATCATCTTGTGAAGCTGTGAGAGATATGCGTCTCAAAGCTGTCTTCCGGCTAGGTCGTGCTCCTTCGTCCGTCAACGATCGACCACGCCTCCTCAAAATTGTGTTTACTTCATGTGAAATTGTGCAGCTCATACATCGTAACTCATTTCACCTCAAAGGTTCCGGCACCCGTATTCTTAGAGACCTGGACCCCGCTGATCGTACACGTTTATCAATGGCAAAATCGGAACTAGCTCAAAGACTGGCACATGGTGAAAACAACCTAACAATTCAGAATTTTCAGGTAGTGCGGCGGCGCCTCCACATCCGTTGGCAAGGTCTTTTGAACAAAGCAAATATTGCTTCCCAGCGTGCTCCGACGCCGACCGCATGCCTACAGAGTGCATCTACCAAAATTTCATAAGAAACTCTATTGTCTTGTTCAAGTCGGGAACTCAAAAGAGTTCATCATCTAAATGTACAATAAACAAAGCTTCCCACCAAATTCTATACTCTAATGTGCGTAGTGTGTTAAATAAAATTGATGAGATTGGATTACTGATTCACGACCATCAACCGATAATTGCAGCTTTTACGGAATCGTGGCTAAACCCTTCTATCTCTGATAATGAAATTTTGTTGAAAGGATATAATGCGTGCCGCAGCGATAGAATAGCTAAACAGGGTGGTGGTATATTACTATATATACGTGACACAATAAAGTTCCGTGTCGTAGAAACTTTTAACGACCCCCTAACTTCAAACGAACTTTTAGCGGTCAGATTATACCGGCCATTCTCCTTGATACTTGTAGTCGTTTACCGCAGCCCTACTTCATGTACTGATAGCATCGTGCAACGTTTATACCAGCTATCGGACCCTAATAAGCCAATATTGGTTGTTGGTGACTTTAACATGCCTACAATAGATTGGAATACATACAGTTTTAATTCGCCTTCTGACTTTGGTTCGATTGTGTTACTTCAAACAATCAATGATCTATACCTTACCCAACATGTCAATGGATTTACCAGAATATCTTCTACGTCTCGTTCTCTTCTTGATCTGGTTTTGTCTGCTCCAGGACATATTGTCACTAGCGTTAATCACTTGGATCCAGTTGGTTGTTCTGATCATGTCACCTTATTAATAGATCTTGGAATAAGTATCCCTATATATAATTCTTTTGTTAATAGATTCAACCCTTTTAAAGCCGACTACAACAAAATAAAGGAGTTCCTTTCTACCGTTTCGTGGCCTGATGCTTATACTGTGGGTATTGATTCCGCCTGGCTGTTTTTCAAAGACACCTTGTATTCAATACTTACCCGCTACGCTCCAATTGTACGTCAAACTGACGTCGGCTTATCTCCTCGTTGGTTTAATCGAGAACTCAAACAAGCACTGGCTCGACGACGCAAGGCATATTGTAATTATAAAGCAGGTAACTCTAGTTTTGAGCAATACCGACAGTATAGAAACAGGGTAACATCCTTGAAGAGACGTACGAGAGTAATCTTTGAAAAGAAATTATCCCAACGATGTCGTCGTGATCCTGGCTCACTCTTCAAATACATTTCATCAAGAAAACGTATAGCTAACACTTTCTCCTCTATTCTCGATAGCCAAGGTGATTTGGTATTGGACTCAAAGAAAATTGCGAACGTATTCGGCACACACTTCACATCGCTGAATTCGTCACTGAATGCTTCACCGCAAATAACTGACAGTTTGTATTGTTTGGTAGCTAATACTACTTCTGACCTTGATAACTTCATTAGACCTGACTTAGTGTACAGCGAGTTGTCCCGTCTGAAATGCACATTAAGTGCTGGTCCGGATCTATTGCCGTCAGCATATCTTCGCAACCTAGCTGACATCATATACCTACCTCTATATAATATCTTCTGTGCAACACTTGTGCTAGGAAAGATTCCCTCAGACTGGAAGCGCTCTATTATCTGCCCAATATTAAAACAGGGGTCTCGTTCTGACATCTGTAACTACAGACCGATTAGCCTCACATGTGTCTGCTGTCGCGTACTGGAACGCTTACTTCTGCGAAAAGTCACCACTCACCTAGAAACGAACCATATTCTAGCCCCTGAACAACATGGTTTTCGAAAAAATCATTCAACGCTAACGAATTTGTTGTTATCACACGATAGCTGGACCAGATATTATGATTCTGGTATTCCGGTTGACGCCATCTTCTTCGACTTCTCTAAGGCATTTGATACAGTCCTTCATGCTAATTTAATTCAAAAACTGCGTAATATCAACCTTGATGAGTGTTTAGTTCGCTGGATTATTGAATTTCTGTCTGACCGTCATTGCTTCGTAAGGGTAAACGACGAATTATCTGATCGCTTCCCTACAAATCTTGGAGTACCTCAAGGAACTATACTCGGTCCAGTTCTTTTCAGCATATACATTAACGACCTCATTCCTAAACTTGGATCTGAGTGTGTTCTTTATGCTGATGATTTAAAAATTTGGCGCCCCATATATTTGGACTCAGATGTTGACATCTTGCAGTATGATATTAACACCATAAATGACTGGTCGATTTTGAACGGGTTAAAATTCAATTTGAAAAAGTGTGCCTACATTTGTATATCAAGACGTCCGGCCGAGTCAGCTCATATTTATCATATAAACAACAGTGTTATTCTTAGGACGAACTCATACAGGGATTTAGGTGTTTATGTATGTTCTAACTTATCGACACGTTTACATACTGACACTACATGTTCCAAAGTGAGAAGAGTCATCGGCCTGATTCGCCGAGCTCTTGTTCATATTGACATCTCATGCTTTAAAACAATCTCACAAGCACTTATTTTGAGCATCCTCCTATATGCTTCGCCAGCTTGTTACCCAATCACCTTACGAGAACGTTATAATCTAGAGTCTGTATTCCGATCAGCAACTAAAATGGTAAAAGCGGTTAGACATATGGAATATCAAGATCGGCTCTCGAGTTTGGGAATGAGATCGCTTCAGTATCTGCGCGACAAGGCGGACCTGTGCCTAGCCTGGCAGATTTTACACGACAATCGCCATCCACTCAGATCGCTAATGCATACGCGCGATATAACCTCACTTCGTGGTCATCAGTTCATGCTAAAAACACAACGATTACGCTACAAACGAACATCCCTATACTTCCAACGAATCGTTAATACTTGGAACCACCTTGCTGACACAACAGTAGCATCCTCGAATCTGGCTTCTTTTAAACGAAATCTGGAGGAAGATCCCTTCTTGAAGACGAAGATCGAGTCAGAGAACATATGAACAATAGAAAGTACACTCTACATTTTCATTTTCTACATTTACTTTTTCTGATTGTGACGCAACTTGTAATGAGCCTTGCTGCTCACTTTGTTGTCTATTGATAATAATAATAATAATAATAAAATAGCTTTATGACTTTGAATATAATATGACTTAAATATTAATATTTTAAGATTTATATTTTTTGAATTATCGGTTGATATTTTTAGAATGATTGATTATTTAGAATGATTGATGTATATTTTTGAATGATAGATTTATATTTATGATTGACTAATATTTTTGAAATGATTGGTCGATATTCTTGAGATGATAAATTGATATTTTTGAAATATTATAATATATAATATAATATATTATAATATTAATATATAAATATAATAAAATAAAATAATATAATAATTATGCAGTGGTTTTATTTACCCTTTAACGCATCTGGACTTCGGAAATACTACAAAATATATAACGAGAATGCCAATACGGGGTCGACATCTTAAATAAGATGGTCATGGGTGATTACTGGTCCTCGATTACCGCAGTTCGTTGAAGCTCAGTTTGTGCAATGTCTTCCTGCCTTTGCGCATTTGCATCCCTTGCAAACTGCGTTCTGCCCATTACAACCACAACACCTAGGGGTGCTGCGAGGTTTGCCTTTTGTCATGCAATAATAATCATAATATTGCAGCTGTTTTATTCCCCTTTAACGCTTCTCGGCTTCGGGTAACATACAAAAGCACTTAAACAGAAACAGTAGCATAGTAATCAAAATAATCAAACAAAATAAATAAACTGAGGTAGCCAGCATGGCGTGTAAAAACTGTAATGTAAGTACAATGAAATGCATAAGCTAAATCACAAGTATAACTGTCTCTTGTCAATAAGTTTTAATGGCAAATAGGATAAGTACGAACACTTAAAAACATGTAGCATAGAAGAGCAAGATAATGAGCAAAACCGACAATAACAGCTGGAGGTGCGGGAGTAGAAAGGAAGCCGAATAATGCAAAATTTTGAATGATAACCATCCAATGATAGACGCAAGATAAGCGGACGTTTGTAATAGTTTGGGTTCCTCCAAGTGGACTGTGTGTAAACAGAGGAACAGAATATATCAGGATCTAATCTACTGACTTTGGAATCAAAGAGATATCGATTTTCTAAATAAGCATCTGTAGAGTCAAGATGTAAGTCATTTAATATTTTTACTGACAAGGGTGTTGATCTACTAAGGACGGCCACAGCCGTAGAGGAAGCTTTGGGCGAGACCCCTACCACTCGCTTTAGGAATCGCCAGAAACATTTGTCAATTATCTGAAAATCCGTCGGTAACAAATCGGTCTAGAAACATTTAATTCCATAACTCAAAATATGTAGCAGCATCATGTTAAAGTAACTAACCGCGCCCTCAAACGAAAGTAATCCAAGTTTAGAAGCAGCATTCGTAGATTTCAATACTTTTACGGACTGTTTTAATAGATGCGCTTTGAATGACCATCAAGAGCTAAGCAAAAATCCAAGATACTTATATGTTGACACGAATTACGCCAATTGAGCGTAATCCTTATTTAATGTTATCAAGGCTAAATCATCCGCATACAATATAGTTGTAACATATGATACTGATGAACGAATAAAATTTGGAAGGCCCAACAAAAAAGAGAATAATAACGGGCTAAGCGGATCCCTGTTGTACTCCACGACTGGTGGTAAATACTTCGGAGTAATTCACGCCGTCAAAAATTTGTAATGAACTAAGCGTTGGGATCCTTTCGAGAAATGATAGAAAATCACCATGAACGTTCACTTCATTATGAAGCTTTGACAAAAGCAACGCTCTATCTATAGAATCAAAGGCCTTAGCAAAATCGATAAACACTGCATACAAGGAGGAGTGCTGACGTATAGTATCCAGAACCTTTGACCTTAGAATTTGAAGAGCACTGAGTATCGAATAACCTCTACGGAACCCATGTTGTTCAGATGGTAACAAATCACTACGAAACAGTAGCAAACGCAACGCCATTAAATTCGATAAAACTTTATATGCATGATTAAGTAGCGCTATTCCTCTGTACGAGTCTTTACACAAAGGTCCCCTGAGCCCTTGTAGATTACCTTGATTATGCCATCACGCCAACCAAGTGGGATAGGGTGACCTCTAAGAATAGCATTGAAGAAAAATAGCCAATAGTCCGAAACTAAGCAGAAGGTCTGTCTCGTTTCCACACACAATTGGTCTATTCCCACTGCTTTACATGAGGACATCTTGAATAGACAAAACTCAATTTCGTCTATGTTAAGATGCTTTTGGTAAATTAGATAACAATAAAGTACACAATCATTAGAATTAAAAGACGAAAGATTAGTTGAAGCTAGAATATCTACAAAATGTTGACGCCACTGAACCAAAGGAATCCGAGAAGCAAGTTTACATGATCTAGAGTGTAAAAGCCTCGGATCATCTCTGCTCTGGAAAGCAGTCTTCGCTCTTTTGCTAATAAGATCTCTAACTAAAACTTTTTCACACCATTTAAATAAAGCCTACGTAAATATACGAAATCTGAGTTTGATAGTGCAAATTCATTCGACTTGTAGAAAGAAAGTAGAAGTTTCTGCAATCGTCTCAAATTACTCGGCATTCTAAACGAACTACGAGAAACGGGATTTTTAACATAAAGATAAAAGTGTGTTGCAAAGTAAATAGTAACTGTGAGAAATGTGTCCCTTTTTAATATAATAATTATAATAATTAATAATATAATAATTGATATAATGATTAATATAATAATTATAATATATTATAATATTATAATATATTATAAATTAACATTTTTTAGTTCGATGAAACATTTCTTACAGCTTTTTTACATATTTAATATTATAATATTATAATATATTATAAATTAACATTTTTTAGTTCGATGAAACATTTTTTAACGTTTAAAGTTTAGAGTTTAACGTTTAAAGTTTTACATTATGCAATTCCATATTTAGCAATTATTGAAGTTGTAATAGAGAATGATCACTTTGACAAAGTGATGCAAGGACACAATTGACAAGTTTGCAATTTGAGACTTTGAGCTATTCACTAGTTCGTATTTTAAATGTTCTCAATCTGACGAAAATCTCTTGAAGATCAAATTAGTTAAAATTTATTAGTTTTTCTTTGATGGAAAACTAGTATTTTCCTTCAATATTCGATATTCGATAATTGCTGCTATATCATCATTTCCGATGGATTAGTGATGAAATCTTAAAACTTGAGTTACTAAATACTAACGTTGTAATACTTAAATTACCCATGATTTGGGTTTTCTGTAATTTTTCGTATACTTTTAAAATTAATTTAATTATAATTTTTAGTAATTTCTACAAATACATATTATTTTTGTAGAATCATTTACGATTGTCAGCCATTTGGATGGATGAATACCAAAAATATTACCGTACAAGAGAACCAGCCACTACGAAATTAAGCTTTGGATCTATTGATGATCAGCTGGCGATTAAGGAACGACTGCAATGCAAAAGTTTCGACTGGTTTATGAAAAACGTTGCATATGAAATGTTCAAAAAGTATCCTTTTCCTCCGGACAACGTTGCTTGGGGAAATGTAAGTTACTTCTCCTAAAAACATGCACGGTATATTGTAAATACATGCAAGGTATTTGTCTCTAATCTCGAGACAAATCAATTATTTTTTATTTCAATCATTAATTTGCTTCATAAATAGTAATGTGGATTGGAAGTGCTTTTGAAAAGTGCTTTTGTTTCACAGATCGTTTACGAGAACAGTTGTTTTCTATAGGCATTAGCGTTTTTGAAATGTCTTGATTAATCTAACTTTAAACTAACAATTTTAGAGCCAGTAAAATCAAATTTACTAAGCAATGAACCCATATTGCCTTAGCGGTAATTCACTTTTGTAAATTACCAGTTATCTACAATGAATTATCTTCAAAGAGTGATTCCATTATCATTTATATTCATATATCTTTTATATTTATAATATTCTATTATTCTTTTACTAATATTTTTTTGGCAATGCGAGCCTGGTAAAATACTAAATAAAATTTGCCAGTTTTTAAATGTAAACGCTTGCATTTAAATTCTCACTACAGTCTGATAATTGAAGAAAGTCCAAATCTGATTTGATGTTGTCAATAGATATTTTTGATTTTCGTGATTTTCCTAATCTAGCATTCACGATGTTAAACCGAAAAGATTTTGCACTTCAAAAATATGCTATACCAAAACTCTAAATAAATTATTATATTAAATGTGACCTTTCAAAATGAAAAAAAAGAAATGAAATAATATCATAGTAATGTAGTAAATTAACAAGTAAATGTTTTGTATTTTTAAATATTTAGAAACAATCAGGTATAGTTGAACGACAACAAAACTCATTTTGATATTTTGCTAGAAACTACAAGCATCTTCAGAAATTAGGCCTAGCACTTTTAGAAATTAATTAATTAATTAAGATGCTAGTAGTTTCTAGCGAAATGTCAAAAAAATTGTGTTATCGTTAACTATACCTGATAGTTCCTGGAAATTTTAAAATTTAATATAAAATAATTAATATAATCATAAAAATTTTTAATGATTTTTTTTGACAAACAGTTATTACAATATTGGTTACCATCTAATGGGTTCAATCAATACACTTTGTTGTTAAGTAAAAAGTCAAATTTTTGTGAAATTCGAAATTCGCCTTCTTCGCATTGTCAAAGACACAAATTTAGCAATACAAATGGACATATTTGCTCTCAGCTTTTTTTATTACGTCGGGATATTTCTCGACCAAGTTATCTGACATTTCTTAGCCATTTGTTTAAAAATCCTATTCGCTTCTTCCCCAATACCTCCAACTACTGAAAATATCATCGGATAAAACGATCCCTCGTCAATTTTCTTAAAACACTCTGAATACTCGGCATTTTTGCGATTCTCATAGTATTTAAAAAAATCGTTCATTATTTCCAATGAATATGATATAGCCAAATTGTCGAACACACATATGTCTAAATAAGACCGCTTCAAAATATTCCCGTATAAACCATTACAACTGATGTCTGCTCTTGCTTCTCTATTTCGTGTAGTTGTAGCTACCTCGAATTGAAAGCCTTCTGGTACAGGTTTTAATACGGGTTCCTTTGTCACTAATTTACTTGCACCCTTTAAAGATTCAGCTATTCATCCACTACTATGTTGTGTCTTATAAAGTTGTATTCGCCACAGTGACATGTTAATGCATGAACTGAATGAAGTGCTGATCAACATTCACATGTCTTAAAAGTGTAATCGGTATTCAACTCATATCGTACTCTTATTGCGTCCTGGAATTCCATTGTACTCAAAAATCTTTTACCGTCCTAGGTATATGGCGTTAACCAAGAAGATGCCCCTTATATGCTTGCGTTGCTTAAGATTGTTTTTAAATCCTTTCGTGAAGATTCAATCAATTTTGATTGTACCAGTTTTTGGCGGATGTTCTTCTGTTCTTTTATCTTATTCTTAAAGATAAGCTGTTATTCTTTGATATTTTCGTGTCGATTATCCATATAAGGTCCGCATATTAAAGTAGAATTTACGTATGATTCATATATATATATATATATATATATCAGAGTCGAACTTTAATATGCCTAATCCTTCAAGATAAAATTGTAGTGAAAGTACCGCCATGTCCTCTTTGTCTAAGCTTTTTAAACCTAATATCACTTTTATTTGTTCTTCTAAGGTATTCAGTAGTGATTCATACACCAGTTATTATGTGTCTCACATGTTCTCATTAAATATGCCCAACGATGTTGCAGACATCTTGCAATCAATAAATATGATGCAAAAGAATTCAATTTTATCAGCTCTCACAAATCGCATAATTCGCGATTCCATTTCCTTACATTTTCCTCAATTTGATGGACAACATAATCATTCTTTCCTATAAAACTTCCCAAATATTTGACCCCTTTATCATGAATTTGAACTTCTGAATTTTTTAATATATTTCCTTTGTTGCACATGTCTTTTTGAACTAAAAGCATGCATTTAACTTATCTATTAATGGTAATGTGGCTGCCGCAAATGCAGTCATTGCCAACGGGTCTCCTTGCTTAAAACCTTCTTCTGAATTAATTGAGACTCCTCCTACAGTTAACTTTGATGGATGATCATATGTATTCGTTAGAATAATGCAAAGAGCAGGACATATATACTTCATATTTTTAATTGTTAATTCCATATTAATGCAGTTAAACGCGTTACTTGCGTCAAGCATAAGTAACAATTATCATCGGACTCTACCATGTAAGACCTGATTGAATGTATCACTATTTCAGTCATTCACTTTGGCCACCAATAATATGATCGACATATTATTCGACGCAATGTTTCTTCCACTCCGACTGGCCTTATTCCTGGATTCTTATTTATTGGTATAAGTCTATTAACTGTATATGGTTCCAATTTACTTGATTCAATATATTCAATAGATATCTTTATTGCAAATTTACTTACTGTAGATGCCAACACTCTCGAGCTGTCCCCAAATTCTGTGAGAAGTGACCTCCATCCATCTTAATCCAATCCCGAAGGTCCAGCACTACCATGTGTTCGCTTTTCCGCTCTTATAATATAATCTGCAGTCAAGCTATGATATCGTACTGACAGGTGATCTACACATCTATTTATTTTAGTAGTCAATAATAACTCATTATATATTTCCGAAGCTGCAGGATGCATTGTCTTCAAATGATGCAATACAGTATTGTTATTTACTACATCGTTTAATGATAAAACACCAGATGTTGATTCATTTGCTAATAATCTGGCTACTTTACCGACTTGTCCATTTTGGATAAATTTTATAGCCTTGCATATATTAAGCGAGGGTTTTTGTGCGATATTGCTGAAATTATCAACCTTCGTTTTCTGCAAATAGCGACTTCTAGTAATTCATATAAGTTATTTTCCCTCCACAATTTTAATCGTCTTTCAAGTGTTTTTCGTATCAAGCATATCTTGCGTATCTTTATTCGTTGCAGTATCAGTTGGCAAAAAATTGTTGCACGTTTCAATGAATTATTCGGAACATCTTGATTGAACTCATTATAACATTCGTTAATAAACTCTTTGCTAGCATTACACTTCGGAAGTTTAAAAAGGTTTGGTACCCAGTGTATTACTTCTTCATATACTAAATTAATTTCCATGTTAACATTATTTCTGTTAATCTTGATTCCGTTATTCATTGTCGATTGAATATCAGCTAGATGATCGATATTATTTTTATTAAAATTGCAACCTATTTCAATTAAAGGTATGGATACGAGTGACACTGCTCTATTTGAAGCTTTACCATTTGTACAACTTTTATGTGCTTTGCTACATTTGCAAGATTTGCATATTGCATTAGGTCCATTACACCCACAGCAACTTATCTCGGAAGACGGAATACCTTTAGGCATATATTGCGTTCGAACCCCTAGATTCTTTCGAATTAATAACGAGTAATATAATAATAATTATAATAATAAATTATAATTTGTATAATTTAATATACAAATAAAAAAATACTAAAATTTTAGTGTTTGCAAAAAGCGACTGATTAACAAAGATTTAAAAATGCCGATATTAGAAATGTAAGATCAGCTTTTATTTTGACAGTTACTACATGTTTATAATTTATTATAAATTACAATTTATATATACTATAATTTACCGTAATTTGTTGAAAAATAAATTTATTTTATAATTTATTGAAATCCAAATAATTTTGAATTACATTATGATTTATTTTTGACGCATAATATTTTAAAATAACTGCTTCATTATAGCTGCAAAATAAAAAATTTCCGGTATGCATGGATCAGATGGGAGCTGGATTCGGAGATGCTGTAAAAGTTTCAAAATATTGTGGACAGGTAATTCAATCCTTTTGAAATATTTTGCTTAAATTCAGAATCTTTATTAACAACACGAAAATTTCTAACCGTATTTTAAAAATATGTCAAAATACGTCCGTAAATGATTAAAATAGCATTTATTTCTTGTTCACAATAAATTGTTCAGAACGACCGGTACCGCGATCGGATTTTAGTTTGCTGTATGGATAACGGGTATAAATTAAGGGACGATCAAAAGCCAAAATTGCATTTTGAATGCGATTTTGATATATTCCGGATTGAACAAAAATGGAAGTTTTTGACACATCGTTATTTTTTACCATATGAATTGGATTAACGAGCCTTAAGATATTGTAATCCACGGATATTAAATATATTAAGAGCTGTATTCATAGTTCATTTTTATACTGTATTTGTAAGTCAATTAACAATATACCAGCGATGAGTATGCTTTTTTGTTTTGTTTAATATCATTAATATTTTATTAATAACTTTTATCTATTAATATTGCATTTGAAATATTCTGCTTACGACATTTTGAATGTTTTACTCAGAACATAATAATTGCTAGTTGATTATTAGTTGATAAGTAATTATTAACAAATTAAAAAATTAATAATTTATTACTTAATGATTAATAATAAGATTAATAGTTATTATTAATTTAATACATTTTTAGAAAAACCACATTATTTTATAAAAAATGTTATTAAATTGAATATTTTATTTATAAATAAAAAATATATTGCGATGATCAAATTGGAATATCGAAAATATACGATAGGTGTTTTTCGAAAACATATATTTTGACGAGCAAGTAATAACGAACACAGCCAACGAACTTGTAAATTAAATAAATTAAATGATTTATTTAATGTTTTATTTAGGTATTTAAATTATTTTTAGAATGATTTTTTGTATTTTTTAATCGTTTTAGATTATAGATCAAGGTTTTGAATTATCTTCTTTACAGTGGTTTAGGTTAAATACTAAAGGAGAATTATCGACTGGTGAATACTGTTTCAGGACCAAGGGTAAACCTGTCATTAAGTATCATTGCCTTAAAGACGGCAGTTGGATACCAGAAGGAGAATGGACGTATCTTGAAGTAAAATAATGAAATATTATGACTTTTGTTAATCTAAAATAGATTAATTTAGTCTGAAATGCAGATGAAAAGCAAAACTGCGAACAAATGCCTGGATACAGATGGAATCGATTTATTTATGTCTGATTGTGATACAGGATCTGACTCCCTAAAATGGACATGGAATAAAATGTACTATTCGTAGATAGCGCTTTTCAGTAGGCTCGCTTTCCGTTTTAGTTATTACTCACAGATTAAATATTGTTTTGCATTTGAATTGTTGAAAATCAAAGCACTGTCACTTGTAACACATTGTAATTTAAATCATCAAGATAATTGTTACATTTTTTCATTTATTATAAATTTTATATAAAGATAATAGATTACATTTCGCTATTTAGAAAGTTTTGAAAGTTTTTTTTTAATGTGGCAAATGCACACAGACTGTGTGCTTACAAGCCCGCAAAAGCTAAACAGATAAAAAAAGTTAATCGTTTAGTAGCACTGATTGTAGTTAGCCATCCAAGTTTTGATAAATAGGAAGATATATGATCGAATTTACGCAGTCGAAAACGGATGCGCACTGCAGTGTTAATGAGGCGTTGAAGAGGTTTAAGGGATGACTTTGAAGAGAAGACGAGAAGGCTAAGACAGTAATCAATACGTGGGAAAAGAATGGAGGAGATAAGATATTTACATGAACTAAAATCTAGAAAATTTCTGACGAGACGAATATCACGGAGAAGAATATTTGAAGACCTAGTTTTATCACGAATGAAGGGATCGAGATGCAGGTTATTGTCGAAGTGAATACCTAGAAATACTAGTTTATCTACAGCAGGAATACTTTAGAGAACGCGAATATTTAGTCACTTTTAGATAATGACCGACAATTTTTACTTGTCGGTCATTATGTTAAATTAGATTATCAAGAGCAACAATTTGATGTTTAATTGCTAATATTGTCGAATCTTTCCATTTAGAATTGTGATTCTATCCATTTAAAATAAAAATCTAGTGCTTTAATTTCTAAGCGATTTCAGATAAAGGTAACTTTCAAAATTACGTTATAAATATTAATAGCATTTTTATTCAAATATTAAATTAAATATTAAATTGCATTCTAATTGTTGAAAGTAAAGATACCTGCCACATGATATTTTTAATAATAACTAATTTATTCCTTATAAATTGTATTAGACGAAAATTTTTATTTTTTACTAAGTGGCCAAACAAATAAGTGAACAAACGCTTGAGTACTCAAATGTCTATTCAAATTTGTTTACACTTACCTACAAAATTTTTATTGTCTAAAAATCATGGAACAATTTTAAATATTTAATTATCAAAGTAACATCTATGATTTTTTATTAAGCATATATTCTGAATGATAAGAATTTTTATTTAGTAACTATCTACATATTTGTTTCATGCAGATTTCAATAAATTCAATCAATTAACTTGCTTAATTCAATCAATAAGCAAGTCCTTATTGGTATACATATTTCTTTTAAATGGTATTGCCATTAGCACCGTAAATATGTTATGAGTTTTACAATCAGTATTTAAAGGCAAATAAAACCTTTTATAAATGAATCAAAATTAAATTCAAAAAATACTAACAAATGCATTAAATTGTCATTAGTCTATGTAAATCAGTAAATGATAGTAGCTAGCTATATGTCAGTACAGAACGATTAGTGGTATTTGTGTTAAACCCAGCTTTCTTAAATTGCGAATAAAGAATAGCCAATCATTTTTGACAACGTTATCTAATTGAAATTTCTGAAATAAATTGTTGAACAAACACCCCTAAGATATTAACCGCACTAAGTAGGGTAAGTTCAAGGTTTACTAAACAGCGAACCCTTCACAGATCTGATTTCAAAGCATTGCAAATTCTCTTGAATTTGCAGTCAAATTCAAAGACATCTTATTTGTACGTGTCCAGTTTTGTTCAACTATTCTAAAGAGTATAATTTGTAGACCCTATTCATTAATTAAAAATTTAATACTATTTTATTAATTGTGAATAAGCGAAAATAATAAAAGATTATAGAGATATAATTTAAGATTAAATAATTTTAAATGGAAAAAATGGAACATTAAATTTTTGATTATTCATTCATTTAGAAATTACAACTTTGAATTTTTAATTTCTGAAAAATAATACTGTTTCCCAGACAAACAGCCTTCGTTTTGTAAGATGAGACATTTTAATAATAATTTATCATTTAAAGATTTTTAAAATAACTACATTTTTTAATAGACAATTTTGATCATTTTATGATTTAATAAATACCATTTCTCTAAAAGGCTGCATTTAAATTGATAGTTTCAGATATGAATGCTTGTATGACAAATTTTGCCATGTTCATCCGCGAGTCTCCAACACCATGGCATGGTTAGCATTGTAATTTTTTTGACAACCTATTGTTATACTATGTGTTTAGCGGTAAGTTCTATATCTAGTATGCTTAAATTTAGCGGATACGAACTTTTCACAGTCCCGTCAGATAAATTGAATTATAAGGTCAAAATAATTTTTATCATTCTTTATGAAAACATTCTGTACATAAATATAGTCGTTCACCATTTTTAACGGAAGTTTAATCGCAATTCGCAAAGGACAAAATTCGGGTGATTTAAACAAGCCCATACTTATTATTGCCGCACACACTGATAGTCCTTGTTTAAAGGTAAGCGTTGATTTCGATGATCCTGATAAATTAAATTTGTGCGCATTTATAGTTCAAAAGATATTGTTTTTATTACAGCATCCGATACACAAAACTTTTATTCGACTTCGTCATTATGAGCCAGATATTTTACTCCTCTCCTTGTTTTCAAATTTATTTACTTAAACAAAATTAATTAATTTCAATTAAAATTAATTAATTAATCAAACAAATTCAATTAATTCACTGTTAGTTATTAATGAGTGTTTAATTTTTGAAAACTAATTTTTGCCACCTAATTTTTCAAAATTTTGAGAAATTGTGAAAAATTTCACTTATTTATTTAAAACGTTTCTTTAAAGTAAATATATAATAAAGTAGGTGGCAAAGTAATTATTTTAATTTCTCAACAAGATATTATGTTTGTATTTTATTAAATTATTGAAATAGTAAAATAGTGTATCTACCGAGGTCAATAAAATTACTAAGAATTCTTTATCGAATAAGATAAAGATATTAGATAATTCAAATATTATTAAAGATTTTAATCAAATTATATTTCAATATATTTAAAACAATTAAATTATTAGTTTTACAATTAAAACGAATTTAGACAATAAAGTTAATGAATATTTTCGAAATTGGTCTAAGGTTGATAAAAAATTTAATTATTCTTCGTGAATTCAAAAATAGAAATCAATTTAGAAATAATTTAGGATAGCAGTCAAAATTGTGTATCTTAATTAAAAAATATTCAAATCAAAAGTAAAATATTTCATTTACTGAGGCATTTACATAATTTTATACGTTTTGTTTTAACTTACTGCGCATTCACTTAATATCCGACTGTTTATCTTGAATATTTTGAAATATTTTTACAGCTGAAACCCATAAGTAAACAATTGGCTTCCAATGGATTATTGCAACTTGGGGTTCAAACTTACGGCAATGGCATTTGGCACAGTTGGTTCGATAGAGATCTCAGGATTTCAGGAACGGCCTTAGTAAAAGAAGATAATGTTTGTGTTGAGAAACTGTTCATGTCTAATAATGCTATATGCACGATTCCCAATGTTGCTATACATCTATTAAGAACTCAAAATGATTCATTCGCAGTTAACAAGGAAATACACCTGTAAGTTCAAATTATATTTTTACTATTAAGTATTTATTAAATCGGTATTGTTGGCGGCCTTATTATGTTTACAGATTTTTAATAGCTCGTAAATAAATGGTCTCAAAAATTTCTTAACGATATTCTTTACGATATAATTAGTTTTATTTTAATTTTATAATTTATTAATGCTTATCGAAGTTTATGCTTATTCATGCATAACACGACATTTGAATGCTTGTTGTGCTACATAACTAATGTCAAGAAATATTGTAGCAAGCCGATATTTGGAATGCAAGAAAATGATACTGAGTCATTTGATGAAACCGGAGTTTCATCCAGCTCGATCGAGGTAATAAATAAATAAGATTTTTAGTTTTTATCGCTCATACTTGCAGAATAGACATGATTCCCATCTTATACGCAAAATTGGAGAAATGTTAGGCACATCTGCCGACTGTATTATAGATGTTGACGCATGCTTAAGCGATATCACAAAACCTGCGATTGGAGGAAGTAATGACGAATTTTTATTTGCTCCTAGATTAGATAATCTATCATCCTGTTTTAGTGCTATTAAGGTATAGTAAATTATGATTGATCAATATACTGTTAGTTTTGTAGGCATTAACTTCTACAATAAATGAAGATTGCGATGTTGTCGTGGCATGTTTTAATCACGAAGAGGTACTTATATTGTAGCAAATTTTTTGGATCTCTAATAATTAAAAAATATTACAACATTTTATTTCCCAAGTTAAATTTGTAATTATTATTTTACATTAATTAAGATAGTAACGATGACGTAATTATGACGTCATTGATATGATTAGCACTTTCACGTGAAAATTATTATTTGAAGAATTACATTTGTTGTTTGTATTAAAAATTATAATTGATTTAATATATTTGCTTAGATCGGATCTCAAACTGATGAAGGAGCCCTTACACATCGACTTTATCAGATACTAAAACATGTTGGTATCGATATGGATGACAGGACAGTCGCTAATAATTGCTTTATTGTGTCAGCCGATGCTGCACATGGTTTTCATCCAAACTTCAGGTATTATTAAATTCGAATGGTTATTTGTGCATTCCCGTTTAAAAATAATTCAATGTTTAAGCAATTATCTTTAGATAAATTATATTAAAATCAAATTAATATGAATTATATTGTATACATCCTAAATAGATTTACACTCTTTGAAATTGTGCTGCAAAAATTAGCGCATTTAAACATATTTCTTGTGTAACTCTTTTATCTACTATTATGAAGACATTTGAATTTTCATTCGCATCAAATGCTTATTATGATAAATTAAATTTTGGTATTCATGTGTATTTCCATTAAATTATTTTTTAAGAATAACTTCATTTCTCAAATTATTATTTATATATAAATATATAAATCGTCATTGATTAGTAAGTAATTAAGCCATTCATTTATTTAATGAAATTATCATTTGTTTTATGAGATATTCTGCACGCTTAGTGAACTTTACGAAAACGTACATCGACCCAAATTAGACGGTGGTCCGGTCGTGAAAACGAATGCTAATGGTAGATATGCCACAACGATGCATTCTGCAAATATGATTCGTCAGGCAGCAAAACTGGCTTCGGTTCCTATACAAGTATATCAATAAAAATATGAATTTGCGATAATACAATTGTCTAATAGGAATTTGTTATGCGTAATGATATGGCGTGTGGAAGCACTGTTGGTCCTTTTCTTGCCTCGAAATATGGAATTAGAACAGTCGACATTGGTATTCCTATATTAAGCATGCACTCTATTAGAGAAATGATGGCATGCAATGCTTTATCGCAATTTACGAAACTACTTGAGGTATAGCCTATTTTACGTTATTCTAATCTAAAATTATACTTTGATTCTAGTCCATTATCAAGAATTTCAATGATCTTTCAACTAAGTTTGTGCCACACTATGCACATAATCCTATATTATAACCCGCTGTGCTTATATTACGTTTTTATGTTTGGATAGAAACTCTTTGTACTGTTTCTACAGTTTTTTTATAGACACATTACTTATACAAAACTTATTCTATAGTAAGGAGGCTCACAATTTTAAACGACTTATAATTAATTGAAAAATAAAACAATTTTTGAACAATTAAACACTTAATTGTTTTTATTTTAGTAAATGCAAGTCGATTTAGGTTGACACGTGAATCTTGTAGAATCAATTATTATGTTCTATTACTTTGAATATTTGAGTATAAATTAAATTTTGGAATTCATGTGTATTTCCATTAAATTATTTTTTAAGAATAACTTCATTTCTCAAATTATTATTTATATATAAATATATAAATCGTCATTGATTAGTAAGTAATTAAGCCATTCATTTATTTAATGAAATCATTTGTTTTATGAGATATTCTGCACGCTTAGTGAACTTTACGAAAACGTACATCGACCCAAATTAGACGGTGAATCTAATTTTATTAGATTCATTGGTTTAGAGTTGAATTATTTATATTAAACTATCTATATTTAACTAAAAAGCTAAAACCTTTTTATCAATCTAATTTTCACATTATAGTTTTATGTTACTAATTAGATATAAAGTCGATCAAATTTTAAATAGATTGTTTATCATTAAATATGATATCTAATATCAAATTTATATCAGTTCATCGTGACGACATCACATCTTTATTCGAAAACAATAATTATGAGCTATAAAAAATCTTTAAAATTAGAAATTTTATATTTATTTATAGCACAGCATATGTATTCTTTGTCAAGTGATTTAATGTAATATTACATATTTTATATTTTACTTAAAAATGTTATAAAATACTTTATAGAATATCTTATTTTATAGAATATTCATATTTTAAAAA
This sequence comes from Pomphorhynchus laevis, assembly GCA_012934845.2. Classification (NCBI taxonomy): domain Eukaryota; kingdom Metazoa; phylum Acanthocephala; class Palaeacanthocephala; order Echinorhynchida; family Pomphorhynchidae; genus Pomphorhynchus; species Pomphorhynchus laevis. The sequence continues at coordinate 24,061 of WNNJ02000659.1, read as the reverse complement.
TATAAAGAAAATTTATTTATTGAAAAATAATAATATTTTATTATTTTATAAAATTAGTAGACATAAATTCAGTTTGTAAGAATAACCTTTATGTAATATTTGAAATTGTTTTCAATTAGAGTCGATTTAAATTAACGATTTATGTATTAGTGGTATATCATAATATATTAGTATATTTTATTTGTTAATTTTATAATTATTTAAATTTATTAATTTTATAGTTATTTTATATTTAATTTTAAATATAAGAGGAATATAACTATTTTGTTAATTAAAACATAAGAGTAAATGGTTATTAGTTTCGTTTGTAATTATGTTTTATATATCCATAAAACCTAATTTTATTATTTCAGTGTGTAATTCAGTATCGGATAATTTTTTTTTAATATTTTTATGATACCGCTGTTAAAAAAGATTTATATTTACTGCATTCACAAGCTTAAACAACTAGTCGTTACGTCATTATTTTTGAGATAAAATTAGAAACAAATTAAAAATTATATCAAATTTCTCGACCCTATCACCTAAAGAACTTACAACAAATAATCAACTTGCTGTTTTTGAGCGACGATGTCTACGTAGAATTGCAAAAGTCAATCCACTCGATCATGTATCGAACGCAATAGTGTATTCTCGATGTTCACTCGAGGTCTCCGTGTCTGATTTGATTCGGACAAATAGACTGCGCTATCTTGGCCATGTACTTCGGATGCAAAGAGATAGACTCCCAAAGTTATCTCTGTACTTGGACCCGGAAGAATCCTGGCGACGCCCCAGAGGCGGTGTTCGTAAGAATCTAAAGAGAACGATTGAAGACGATGACAAGAAAATACTATTCAACTACTCGAACATTGGCTGGCGGAGATTTAAAAGAAGATGGAGACAAGGACTGGAAATGGTGGCTCAGAATCGATTGTCCTGGACTCATTTTGCTACTTCACTTTGATTTGACTTTATTTTCGTCTTCTTGATGTTGTAACTCACGATATGTAAGGTCTAGTGGTTTAATAATAATAATCACCTAAAGCCTTTTAAACGTTTGGATCTGCTTTACCGTCAACCTATGAACTCAGTGCAAGATTTTTTATGCACCTCGTTAGGCTTTATTGTGAATATATTTACTACTAAGTGTGTAAAAACCTTTCATATGATTATTAAATGCTAAAGATATTTCTTCAATTGAAGTTTGGAATTAACACCGATTCGATACCCTCTTTGATCATTGGCAGCAAATTATAAAATGTTCGGTTCAACTTCGACAAAATATTCGTATATTGCCTCATGTCTAATTCAGTTTATTCAACTGTCTAATTCAGTTGTATATCTAATTCAGTTTATTGTTTGACTAAAAATTTAATAGACCGCATTGTAAATCCCTTATCCACTAAATTGGATAAAGGACAAACAACGGAAAATTCTTTATTCGCATTCCATAACAACGGATATTTGACCCGCGAAGTAACCACATTTCACATAATCCGTAATTTAAAAAAAATCGTCTCTAGATTATATTATCATTTATATCACGTAAATAGCTCATTCGATTTGCACATTAACAAGGTTCTAACTCAAATCCTCGAATATTCTATTGAAATTAGAAACGATTAGGTGTTTGCTATTCTCAGATAGCTATTTGTAAGCACGTGATGAATAGTTTCTATGAAATAAAGTGATAAAACTCGTTTCGTTTTAGATTTTAAATTAATTTTTGTTTATAAAGTTGTTGAATGCTTCTTTCGTCTAAATCTAAAATTGTTTTCTTAAAGCTACAAATAAAAAATATATGTCGAATGTATCAGCTAAGTACCCTCTTCCTGAATGAGATTATCATTTCCCCAAGTTGCTTTTACTAAAAAGTCTTTTAGTAGCGAGATATTTGTGAATTACAATGTGCATTGTGAATAAACCGGATGCTTTTATTTTATACCTGAAAAAATGTCTGCTTGATTTCCTTTCACTGATGGGACATTACCAGTTGCGCATGATATCATTTTGTTAAAGGAAATAAAGTTTTTCAAAGTAAGTTTTAAAAAACGCAAAAATTGTCTGTCTTTTATTATCTGCCGCTTTACGAAAGAACATTTTCGGAAATTTTTGTTTCTGGCACGAAAAGTAGATAAAAACCATCAGTAATTTATTATTCCATATTAGTTTTAATATTTTGTACATTGATGGTATTATCAGAGTTTCGTCAATTGTGCTGCTTTCTATTGTTTCAATATCATATAAGAAGCAATAACGCATACGATTCATTTTATGGCAAATTCGTTATGTTGACTATTAAATTCATTTGTTGAAAAATTAATGTTGACTATTGGTTATAATTGATTATTGACTATAGCCAATATAGTTGACTAATGACTAAAATGTCAAATTAAACTTATACATTTTTGTTAAAGAAAACATGATTGTATACAATATATTTTGTAGCTACACAATAATGCTCAAAATGAACAGACGACATCACTGTCAGGTATCAATGATGATCTTGTTCGAATAAAATTGTAAAAGAACAGATGACGTCACTGTGACGTCACAAGGATGCGCATGTTTTGCAATATAAATATCCAAATATATAGATGTGATTCACAATAAATGACAATGTTTAGGATTATATGATAATGCAATCCAATTAACATTACTAACACAATGGTAATAAATTGTCATATAGATCTTCTGTAACACAGTACAAATAAAATACAATATAAACTGTGAGGTATCAATGATGATCCTGTTCGAATAAAATTGTAAAAGAACAGATGACGTCACTGTGACGTCACAAGGATGCGCATGTTTTGCAATATAAATATCCAAATATATAGAGGTGATTCACAATAAATGACAATGTTTAGGATTATATGATAATGCGATCCAATTAATATCACTGACACAATGGTAATAAATTGTCATGTAGATTTTTTTGTAACACAGTACAAATAAAATACAATATAAACTTAGGGTATCAATGATGATCCTATTCGAATAAAATCATTAAATAACAGATGACGTCACTGTGACGTCACAAGGATGCGCATGTTTTGCAATGTAAATGTCCAAATATATAGAGGTTACTAACATTACTAACAATGGTAATAAATTGTCATATAGATCTTTTGTAACACAATTGGCAGCCAATCATAAATTTTTATTAATAACCTTAAAGTATACAAGTTTAAAATCAACTAATTATCAAGCATTTTATAAGCCATTGAGTTTCAACAATGTATAAGGAAAAATGTAATTTAGTTAATTCATGTTAATATCTTCAAATATCGTAACGTTTCAGTGACTCACCGAAAATTAATACCGTCATCGCTAACGAAAGCAGTAACTCATAAACTTATGACTAGGAATCCTCAGCAAAATACTAATGGTAAGATTAGCGTTAAGGTTGTTTAATCTTTATATGTCCGTATTAATTACAGTAAAAGAAACTAACTGTATAACTTGGAACGTGAAACAGCAAATTAAGCATCTTCATGAAAGTGACTCAACTTACTGGACACCTACGTGCTTATCGCACTCATTTAATGCATCAATTGAAATTATTCATTCAATTCTTGCAAGTAAATGGAAACCACTTAACGAAGAGGCTTTGCTGAAACACGATAAAGATGCTATCCTACAAAAGCAAAAGCTAAACAAGCAGAAAGGAATCAGGTAACACTTTTGTAATAATCTATACATTTTTTAGATTAGTTTTATTAATTTACAGAAACAAAGAAAGTAATGAACAAATAAGGATTTATCTTAAAAATGTCACATTATTTCAAAAGCTCCTGATATCACATTAAAGAATTACAAAAGTTTTAAACACTTTTAATTTATTGAAATGATTACGGTAGCTGTTGTAAATATAGTGACCTTTTTGTAATTAAACCTTTTAAATCACTTTCTTCGTTCCTGTTTATATAATTTAAAAGAAATAAATGGATATTTAATATCTTAATTATTAATATTTATACTTCTTCTAATAGCCAGATGGTAACCAGATTTAGTATCTAATAACCAGATTTCAGTTTGATTGAAAAATCCGAATGCCTGAAATGTTAAAAAGTTTAGTTTAAATAATGAAGAAATGTGAAACGTTTTATTTCCATTTGCTCTATTAAAAAACCCGCTGCTATTAATTATAAAATATTTATATATACAATAGCAGCAGGCAAATATACATTTGAAAATAATATTACATTTAAATATTAATTTATATTCGATTGATACATTAGTTCTTAAAAAGCTTTTTTAAAAAAAACTAATGTATCAAAACATTTTTGAATAAACGCTTTATTGAAAAAGCATTTTTATTGAACAACAAAGCCTTTTAAAAAATTACAAAACATTTTGTAATTTTCTGAGATGATATCTATCGAAATGTAGTGACCTATTTGGAATATAACCTTTTAACTCACTCACTTTCTTCGCAACTGCAAATTTTGTAAAAATTAAAAGAAATTGATATTTTTATATATAATTTAATTATATATTGATGATTCACATTAATTCATTTGAGTTAATTATTCAAATTTTAAATGCTTAACAGTTAAATATTGTATATTAAAAATATCAAAATTATATTTCATTTTATGAATTTCGCTTTTCTTTTATTTTAATTTAATGCGATTAAAAAATTTAGAAAATCGGCGCTTTTCTGACATTTCTGAATTTAAAAATGTGTCACTACATTGTTCACGATACACGTTATTGTTTTGTTTCAATTACTAGATTTAAAATCAATCGGGACTGCAATAAATTTTATTTTTTAAGTAAACTTTAATTTGTGAAAACAGTGTTAGAGTGTAAACATTTTTTATTGAAATTGTAATTTTATTGATAAAATACATTTTTCTGCTCATCTCTCCCGTTACTTATTTTAGAGAATCAAATAATCTACCAAATGTGCACGCTATCATGAGCTGATAAAAATCTCATATATTAAAAAATAGTATGTTTTCCAAATGTACTATTTAAGATAAAAGGATTTATTGCATTTGGATAGCAAAGTATAATTTTAAAAATGATTTCATGATAAATGAACAACATATTTACTTGATTACTAATTTCCAGATTACTTCACATATTAGTGATGATGCAATCTATGAATAAATCACATCAGTCACCATTTCAACTCAGTTAAGGTACATAAATGTGTAGACTTGAATTCTACTGATTTTATCTTTGCATCTATAACAGTTAGCTTTAAATTTTTATCTTTTATTTAAATTCAATGAAGCTTAAAGTTGCGATTTCAGTTAAAGTTATATTTTCAGTATACGATTTCGTATTTAAACATAAAAAGTGTAATGAACATTTAATGCTCAACATTATAGAGAGAAAATCCGAATTTGTTTAAATTGTCTTCACATCTTCGAAACAATTGGGATTATTTTCTACTTTCAATAATTGATTTTATGAATAGCTTTTATATATGTTCAGTGAATAGTTTTACTTATCAAAATGTGTTTCGTTGTTAATTTTATGTAAAATGGAACTAATTGTTGTTTTTATTATTAAATTCGAATTTTTATTAATGGGCTGCTAACATCAGCAAGAAAAAATAAAGCGTTAGAAAATACTTGTGATGATTCTAACTGATTGGTAATTAAAATTTGACTTTAAAAATAAAACGCTGATATTTTCTTTTCATTATTTCTAACATTTGACAAGGATTCTGTATGATAATTTTTTAATTTGCATTTTTAATTTATAATTTGAATTTCCAGAAGGTGAATTTCTATCTTTAAAAATCTTATAATTTCTTGAAATATTTCATCGAGTTGAATTCGAAGTATGAAATTGTGTATTATCAATTTTAATTCATTTTATGTCAAAAAGTTTTTACAATTAGCCTGATTTCTTCCGTGTTTGGATTTGTTTTGAAGCTCGAATCTGCTTAATTATAGTTTGGATTTAATTACATAAAGTTTTATATTTATTATTTTGCTTTTTCTTAATTCTAAATTGGAACAAGTATAAATGACGTCACCAATAATTGCCATATGCCAATTATGTCGTCTTTATTTTGTCCAATCCTGATTTTGTTTGTTGGGCATGCACAACAATATTTTATAATTACTATTATAAGGTGTATAATCTTAATATTTATCCTGTATATAACTACTATAAGGTATATATTAGGTAATATAAGGCATAGTATACGAGACAGTATACGTCATTATTATTAGGGATATCAAGATTTTACTCAACCATTTGTTTCCCTAATCACATTTGGGTAAACAAATGTAAATAATTTAATCTAAACTTTGACACGATTCCACAATTACAATTTATTGTTTAAAGTTCTGCTACCGTCAATGTCTATCAAATGATTCGCGATAAAGAAGAGAACGGTGAGCAGTGTCCATTTGGGCTGAAAACACATTTGCTTAAGCAGTTGAGAACAGCCAACGATCCGTTTTCGATGATGGTGGTAATTGTGCTAATTTTAAAATTTCTAATAATTTATTTAATTTTTAAATGTTATAATAAAAATTTATTAAATTTAATTTTTAAATTTAATTTTTAATTTAATTTTTAATAATTAATTTAATTATTTAATTTTTAAGAATAATATTTTATTAATTTAACTAATTGGGAACGTTCCCTTGAAATATCTAATCAAATTCAAAGTCAAACATCAACTGATATGCGATTAGTTTTCTTCTAATACATATAGGGCTCGTGCGATGCTCACTTGTAAGTATTCTCCTCTCGGAGTGAGAATTACATACTATTACACCACCTTTAAGACTGAGGACATTAAATCGGATTGGTCATCACCAATTTGTAACTTAATTGTTGCGGCAACAACCATTGAACCATATACTACCATGTATTCAACATGATGAAGTAAAACATCACCAGAAAACGGATCAGTCAGCAATGCATTTGGATCACCAATCTGAACTGGTGGATATAACTCTGCTATACGATATATGGTCTTCGACATTCAGCAACAATCTTATTCGACGTAAAAATTGTTTCGTCCGACAAGTAGTTTCAACGCTTTGTTTGTGTCACCCGATTTTATTGTAAAGGTTTGTATTCTTGAAGAAGTTCAGTCAATCCCTGCTGATTACATATATTTAACCTCCTTTCTATTATGTTTCTAACTATACTGATTTTTTTGTCACCCGATTTTATTGTAAGGGTCTGTCTTCTTTGAGAAGTTCGGTCAATCCCTGCTGATTACATATATTTAACCTTTTTTCCGTTATGTTTCTAACTATACTGATTTTCCTTTAAGGAAGTCTCTGTAGTGTAAGTTGACAGATTATTATAGAATCTTTCTGTGTGTCTGTAGGCGAAATCGGCTTATCTGATATAAGATTAACAAGTCGATTATAATAGCACTGCGGATTGGTAGCTGTTAGAAACTAGGCATCCGTCGGATTACGTCGTATATGTTAGATATCTCATTTTTAATGGAGATTGAAAAATTGTTTTCGTGAGTGAAGATGGTAAGTAATTCACTGAAACGTGACAACTCACCTGGACGAAATTTTGTAAAGGATTAAAACGCGGTTCGTTGTAGCAAGATTGATATTCTTTGATTATGTAATTAGACAATATTTTAAATTTGTTTAATTTTTCAAAATCATTATAAAGACATGTTATATAACTTTAATATAACATAATATTTTTATATAAATGTATACAAAATATTTGAATATGAGGAGATATCGACAATCGAAATATCTATTTGCCGTTAGTTAGCTATCGAAAATATTCGTTCACTTTGAAATACGAAACATCTTGCAGTGGAGGAATTTAGACCTTTGGTTTAAATAGACAATATATAAAATAAATATCAAAATAGTAAAAAGTTAATAAACAATAAATAATATGTTTTTTATTACAATTAAATTATTATAATTATATAATTTTGGTAATAATAATTTTATAACATTAGTTTATACATATATGTAATTAAATTTAATATATTATTATCGTTTATAATATATTTAATTTTCAAAATAGCATTTTACTAATTTCGACTGTACAATCAGCTAACAATAACATTAAACCATGTCTAGAAGCCCGGTACATTTACAAAGTTGTATTATAAATCAATTAGTAAAGTTGATAAAGATGTCAGTAGCTTCGTTGAAAAAAAGGAACTTGATGGAACATGGTATGATGAAAGCGATGAGATCGGAAAACATCGTCTAAGTGACATTTTGGATCGAATTAGACCTGCCAATACAAACGGATAAGAAATTTTATCTTTCTTTAAAGAACAATCGTTTTTAGTTGCAACGCTATTTATTGCAACCGTTTAATTAAAAATCGTAAATCATCTCGTCAATTCATTTGTTTGATTATCATAAAACACTGTTTTACATTCAATTATTATTTTTTATAACATATATTTAGATATAATCAAGTAATTATATTTAAATATAATCAAATAAAGCTAATCGTCTTAATCTTTCTTTGCACCGTGATATATCCTTCTAATATAAACGTACAATGGTCGAATTAATCTCCAAAAACCCGTATATGTATTTGTTTGCCATGGATGACGTAAAAATTTACATATCTGAGTAAAATTGTTGATAATATGTTGATGCATCGTAAATATAAGACATACAATACAGATTATCAAGGTACCCGATACTCGTTTTAGGATTTAATCCATACAGATCAGTTTGTAGTTGCCCAATACTATAACTTTCAATGTTTCTTTCTCTTCGACTAAATTTCAACTGTCTCAATTATGACAAAACTATGTCAGAATTAGTAAACCTTTGGTCAGGATTTTCTAATACATGGCTTACTGCCCTGTCTCGGTTTATTTTCAGCCTCATGTCGCTTCGCCGATTATTTTGTCTGAGATTAAATGCCGTACCTGTCTCGCTTACACATTGTACTTAGCAGTGTTGCATGTTAATATATAGATTCCTTTTTCGGTTTACATGTAAAATCCCCTTTTACTCTATATGTGATTTCTGCGCGAGTACTATAAAGCTTTGATATAGTCATCATATCCGCACAGCATGTACATCGTTTATCGCCACATAGTGCTGATGTATGTAGAGTTATGTGCTGAATAGATTTTTCCACTTTTAGTTTTGCTCTGACCAAGATATTACTGAGTGTTTGAAATATATTAAAATAAATCAACGATCGTTTTGTGTTGTCTCCCAGTATTGGAGCCATATTATTATGAGCCAAACGTATATCTTTTCCAATATCTCTTAATGCTTGATGATATGGCATAGGTAAGTAAAAATATGCTCCTCCTTAACTTTAGGCCTAACATTTAATAGTTCAAGCCTATTTTGTCATCGTACTTTGTTGAACTGCTTTACGATTTCACTATACCTATATCCTCGCATCTTGAATCTTTCTATGATTAATGTAAGGGATTCTTCAAAGAATGAAGGTAGACTGCAAATTTTCTGGCATCGAATTGCTTTATTTCGTATCATATTTCTTTTTGTTTGAGGACTATGGCCACTCTTCACTTATGCATAAGAAGTAAGAGCGTCAGATTTTATATACACTTTTGTGCCATGTTTAGCATATTAGAGTAATGCAGGTATCTAAATATGGAATCTCCATTGTTGTGTTTATTGAGTAGGTGTATTTTACTGGACTGCTGTTATTCAGATAGTCGAGAAATTCTAGTAGAGCTTAATCATCGTACTCCCAAATCATTATTACATCGTATATGTACCTGCACCACCATGGACTGCCTCTGTTTGATTTATTAAGCGAGTTTCGAGTTCTGAGAAGAACAAGTTTCAGTATGCTGGAGCCATTTGAGTTCCCATAACTGTTGTATCTTGTGTGTGAAGCCAGTGAAAAATGCTAAAATCATTTTAATAAAGCCATTCATAGAAATCGTAATAATATTATGTCGAATAATAAACCATTACATTGAATTTGTGGTAACGATTTTGTAAACAATAATTTTGTTTTTACTATATTTTTTTATTCTGTTTTCTTTCGTATTTTTGTTTTGTTATTTATATCGACATTTATGCTCTTCTATTATTTTGTTACCGATAAATGTTGACAATATTAAAACACAACATATCGAAAAGAGGATGACGGCAGCATCTAGCGAAATATAAAAATAAATCAGTGTTTGTTGGTCCAGCTTCAACCTTATAAATACACGGCGGGTTTCAATTTGTGCAGATGGCAGGAAAATGTTTTTCTTTCAAAAATAACACTTAATAGAAAGATGGCAATCGAGAGTGAAATATCTGTATAGTTTTAACACACATTAAAATGCAAGGTCGATGACTAATAAAATATAGCTATCAAGAACCCAAGTCACCATAAATTTGATGATTTTTAAATTGACACATCTCTTGTAATGATGGAACACATTGCCCTTGGTATCAACAAAAGTCAATAAAGACATTTTGTTTTAGCAGACATTAAATAAATAGTGAATATACTGAATATTTCAATCAAGGCATAGGAGGTTTCGTTGTTTGAATTGTATTGGCTTCCATATACTACAATGAGTGCGGCCGAGCATTTGGATCCATCTGCGCTAAGCGCTATAACTATGGCCAATCAGTATTTATGCCCATGGCAAACATCAGGTCAAAATTATGAATGTCGACATTATTCTTCTAATGCCAATTATGGGGAATGCGAAAGTCATCAGTTAGCAGATATCAGTACTGGCAAATACATATCACCTTCTTCGCTTGAGCTATCTTCACCTATTAGTCCAAATGAGTCACATTATCAAAATTATGACAACATTGGTATACAACAATCCTCTAATCAACAATTAGCATTTCGAACTAGTAATGGAATTTGTGAAGATCAAACAATGTACGATGGTTCAAACAAGCATTATGCTCAGCAACAACCATTATGTGATTTATCGTCACAATTATTATATAACCAATCAAGCGGAGGAGTTGCTTCTGGTATATCATATAACTCAAATGCAACAGCTTCAAGTTTCTCGGATGTATGTGATGAGCGTGCGATCCTTTCCGATGAAACAGGAGGCGAAAATTTTCTTAATAGTTATCAAGGTAGTGATGTCTTCAAAGGTATACAATATGGTCATCACGCAAGTGGAGAGTATGGATTTTCACAGTATCGGATCCAGCAGGACTCAAACCCTAAAGTAATCCATAAATGTTTTCCCCATAATCCTATGTTATTCACTCAAAGAATTCATGTACGATATCTACAACCACCACCTCTACCGGCTCCTGGTCCATTAATTATAAAAGAGATACGTGCATCACAATTACCACCTCCACCACCGTTAGTAATTAAACAAAAACCTCCGCCACCTAAAATATGTAGACCAATAGTTTTAAGGGAAAAGCCACCAAAGCCACCACACGTCCCCGGTCCACAGGTTATCACCAAAAATTTACCTCCGTTGCCTCCACCGCCGAGACAATTGATAATCGAAAGATATCCTCCGATTCCACCTAAACCAGGAGACATATTCGTTGAAAGATGGTTACCGTATCAAAAACCACCAAAACGAAAAGTTATTTATAAACGTGATATCAGTGCTCGGGCGTATAAAGCAAATAAAAACATTATCATCTGTTACGAATTTAAAAATCCGAGAATTAGAAGGGAGTTAATACGACAAGGAGTGATCATGATGAATCCGTATGAATATGAACAAAGATACGGTGCAACTTTACTGAATTCATATCTTCTAAATCAACAATTACAACGATACAGAATTGCTGATCTAGTGGTATGTAATTTGTCTAACAACATTCTATTGTTTTAATGCTTTAATTTTATCATAATTAATATGATAAAATACAACAAATCATTAATTGTAATTTAGCGCGATAAAATTAAAGAATTATTGTGCATTATCAAATTATTCCAAACGATTAGCTCTATTTGCAAAACAAATACAGCTAAATAATGATTATCTACACTATTTATGAAATGGTATAGCATATAATAATTTATTTTTTATAAAAAGTTTTAATTATGACATGATTGTCAAATGTTTATTGCATTGTTCATTTTTGAATTATCACTTATTCGTTTTTATCAACGTCTGTAAAATAATCAATAATCTTATAATATCCATTTCATTCAATTATTAATAACGTAATAATTAATTTTAAACTATATTAATTTAATATTATTATTTGATATTATCAAATAATATTATTCGACATTATATTATCGAATAATATTATTAATTTAATTATAATATATTAAAAAATATAATACTATAATATAATATATTATAATATGTTAATATATGATATTGAATTATATTATTGATTTAAATCGTCTTTTTCTTATTTCGGATTTCGAATTTAGTTAATCGGGAACATCATCATTTTTCATGACGATGTTTAAAGTTGATAATCTAAAATACTAATTTAAGCTAAATACTGGTGTTTTAATATTCCAGGTGTTTTGTAAACTATTATTCCTATGCCTTCTAATTGCAATGGGTATTATTTCTAAAATTTTCAGTGAGCTAGGCAATAATACTAAACAGAGCAATGTGAAAAAAACAACCGTCAAATGGACTTTAATATTATAATATTATATCATATATATTATATTAACTATAATATCAAATTTATTCAATTATTAATAACCTAATAATTAATGTTGTAATATTAATTTAGTATGATTATTTGATATTACCAAATAATATTATTCAATATTAATTTGATATTATTTCGATATTATATTAACAATTCTTGTAAACAACGAAAATGCCATTTTGCGATGCAAATTATAAATCAATAGTTACGGCTATATGTTCGTTTCTCTGCAGCGATCCATTACACCACCACTTCGTTCCCAAGCTCATTTCAATCATTTTGTTCATGGCTTATTGAATTATTGGAATCAAATTTTCAGAGTCAAAGATACATTTTTAATCATAAGTAATGTAACTTTTAAATGAACAAATCTGATATTAAAAACTGAATCTAATTTTATTGTCTTGCTCTTTAAAAATTAGAGGTACCAATATTAATTATTGTGCAACTAATTGCTTAAGATTTTCCAAAGCGACAGTGCGCCTATTCAATTTAAAATATTTTTAAAATTAAATGATTTTGTTGAAAAATGTACAAAAAACGTTACCCTCAAATGGGTTGTGATGTTAATAGAATTGTAAATAATCCGTGAAAAACTGATTGTCATCCTTTGTTTGAAAAGTCGGTCTTCTACGGTTGACGTGCCGCGCACATGCAAGCCGATGATTTTATTTTAATAAAAAATCATAATATTGATCAGATTAATAAAAAAAATAATCAAAAATATAAACATATTACTCCATATATTATTTATCAAAAATAAAGGGAATTTATTTATCAGAAAATAAATAAGGACAAGTACAAGTATGTAGTAGCTATCACCACAGAATACAACGGTGTATTGCAGATATTTCATGATATAATTATGGTATATTTTTGATCAGTTCATTACATGTTACATGGTTTATTACAGGATCCATGGGGATATTGATAGTGACGAGGTGGCGTGTAGTCAGATTAAACAGGATTTTCAATAATTCAGTAAGAGTTTCAAAAAATGTAGCAGATCACTTGAAGTATAGTGTCATGGTTCTTTGCTAACTGTCATATTCTGAAGATACGCATTTAATAGACATTTTAAAATCTATTTCATACGCATTTAAATATAGTGATCATGGTTATTTGCTAAGAACTCTGTGTTATTCTGAAGATATACATTTGTATTAAGCTTAGCATTTATTAATCCTAGAATCGCCTCGATAGTTTGGGTACAAGAAAAAAAAACAAATTTTCATTATATTTCACTTTTCCAATAAATTCCGTAAACCTAACCGAAATTCAATTTTAAGCCCTTAGATTTTAAGCTAACGTGCTACTGTTTACTTAATTGTTTACTAAAATCATATAATATTTGAATGCTCAAATATATATTTTCGAAATTAAAAGGGTTTCGAGAAATAAGGCGAGATCCGTCAGGCTATTGATAATGACGAGGTGGCGAGTCACCAGATTAAACAGGCTTTTCAAGCCAAGAAACATTAAACTTATATTCAGTATCTTTAGTGAACCACACGTTCCTTGTTTTGGAAGCATGCTACACTACGAATGCTGTTTAAATATAGTGGAAGTCCTAACAAATATATAAAGCTGTATAAGGAAAACTATTTTATGTATTACACATGCATGACTTATAAGTATATATTTATAATATATAACCAGGCTATGAAAAATTTATTCATTTAAAGAACAAACGTGTCATATACATATATATATATATATATATATATATATATATATATATATATATATATATATATATATATATATATATATATATATATATATATATATATATATATATATATGAAACGTTTGCTCTTCAAATTTATACATTTATTATAGAAAAATGGACACTGAATGAGGATCCATATATACATATATATTAAGTAACCGAGCCAAATTCATAAACAAAATGACAAAATGTATATTTTTTAAAGCTTTCGGCGTGAGCCTTCTTCAGTAATTTACTAATCTAAAATAAATTACTGAAGAAGGCTCACGCCGAAAGCTTTAAAAAATATACATTTTGTCATTTTGTTTTTGATTTGGCTCGGTTAGTTAATATCTACATTTATATATGGAAATAATTGATTTTATCAATCCTGAGTCACACCGATTAGAATATGCCGTAATATATATATATATATATATATATATATATATATATATATATATATATATATATATATATATATATATGAAACGTTTGCTCTTCAAATAACTACATTTTCTCCTTCATGACCTGATTATCTATTCAAAATGTTAAATATTACGGAGTCTTTAAATGACCCTAGCCAGCAGTTCGGCATATGCAGAACCTCTGCTTATATATAGCAATTATCAATAATTGTTGCAGTGAAATTACTTTATTTGCTGATTAAAACTATTTGAAACAATATTGTGAAACAGGCAATATATCCTCGGAATCCCTTACAAATCACAATCAATCATAATTGATTTTATAAATTAATTGATTAATTCGTTCATCAATGAATTGACTTTACTAATCTCATTTAGCAAACAAGCAGTCATGCTGCAATTAAACATGTTGAGGATGAAGAATATGTAGAACATATTAATCATTTACCTATCAGATCAGGATTAAGTGGAATTGATAATGTTACAGCATATGGTGTTGATGAAAGTTGTGAGCAACACGGCTTTATTGGCGGCGGGAGCTACGAGCAATATGAGTACAGATCGTCTGGAGTAGGTGGAACTTCCGACACAGAATGTGATTACTTTGGTTCCGGTGTTGGAGTTAAGGGCATCGAGGGTTGTGTCCCGCAAGAAACAAAAGTTACAAGTACAGTGTCTGCACATGAAGACCTAGGTTGTCATTGTTAATTTATATTCTCTTTCCGTCAACCACATCTACAACAATAACTATAACCACATCTACAACAATAACTATAACCACATCTACAACAATAACTATCTACAATTAAAGAAATCCGAATTTAAGGTTTTTTTATCCAAGCATTGTAAAACTCATATTTCAACGTCGAATTGTTTGAAAGATTTTAGAAATCATGTTTTTACCGTTTTATATTATTCAATATTGTGCATTCACACTCGTTTTGTACTTTATAAATTCAAAATGTAATTTGTTAAGCTACTGAGATAACAAAAAAATCGATAATTAATTAAATTCGATAATAAAATCAGCTTAACAAATTGACTTTAGGTATTGTATTAATTGACTGTTATATTAATTAAATCAGTTAACTTAGTCGACAAATTAAAAAAATATAAGTATCTTAATTTTAAGATGTCCTATAATTCAGATTTCTTATAACTTTTAAATTTTTAAGTTGATATACCTTAGCAGTAATAAAATTTTGATGACTTACGAAAAATGTAATACGAAAAGTATAGCAAAAGGTTGTCAGCTTACATTAAAAATACTGAAAAAGTGGCGCAACCGCTTTCTTCTAAGAAATCCTACTATATTGTATAATGTCTTTAGTGAAAAATAAATATTATTTTGTAACTTTTTATTATTTTAAATATTTACTAGTAGACTCTTAAGCGATGTTTAGAAAATACTTTGTCTTTTAAATAAAAAGTAGTAGACTTTGAAGAAAATTAGTCAATATTAAATCAAAAGCTATTAGAAAGAGAAGACTTTTGGATTAAAACGCTTAAAATTACAACCCATTAGAATTGAATGACGTGGTACAAGGAATTAGCAGAAGTAGTTTAGTATATAATAAACAACTATTTTATAATAATCCGGTTAAACGCAAACCAAGAAGTCATGGTGATAAAAGGAATAGGAAAAATAGAGTTAAAAATATTAAAAAAGATATGTATATAAATGAACAATTAGAAATATTAAAACAACTTTTAAGTGATAATAAGCTAAAAGATCTTTATGTAAATATAAGAAGTTTTTCTAAAGATATCATATGTTCAAAAAATCAAAAATTAATTAACGACTATGATAGACTAAGTTGTATAATAGACAGTTATTGTAATACAAAATACTATAATCGTACAATAAATGTTAATAATAACAATAGAAAATATACATTAACCATAAACTTCATTAATAAATGTATAGATAACATAAATATAGCCGGACTTTTAAATAATTCTAAAACTAAAGAAATAAGTGGGTCAGATTTAAGTAAATATATTCCTATAGACAAAGTCGTACGATAGACAGTTATTGTAATATAAAATACTACAATTTATGTATTTTTTATTATAATAATCCGGGTAGAATCAAGCAAAAAGTAATCTAAAATTAACTGAGCATGACGAATTAAAAAATACCGGCAAAATTTACAATTCGTTATATAATAACTTAAATTCTTACATTGATAAGCTGATTAATACCGAAAAGCTCCAGTCGTCTATTTGAAAAATAGACGACTGGAAATAAAAATAATAATAAGGATTATTATTATGTCATTATTATAAAATAATAAAGGTCATTATATCATAATGCATTATAATCTTTAGTGAAAAATAACTATTTTGTTCTTTTTTTTAATTATTTTAAATTAAAAATATTTCGATATTTTTAGTTGCATTATTTTGTTGTTGACCTTCTTATTCGTCACAAAATATACTAGATTATAAATCTCTACAAGCATAAAATAAGCACAGCCATTTCTATGCCAGATTTATAAATTTTTTGAATGAAGCATGTAAATATCAAAATTTATAAAAACACCAAATAGGAATAAACTATCCCGTTTTTTGTTATAAAATTGAACAAATTTATAAACTATCACTTCAGTTGTAGAAATCGAACACTGAAAATAAGGACTTGTTTGAATGCATTTAATAAACTGCCACGTTTGATAAAAAGAAGTTGTTTAAGCTGTCGAGATGCACAAAATTCACATAAAATCTATTTCAACACGAGACCAATCGCAGACAACAGTAATATAGACTGAACAATTTTTGATTAAATACTTGACTTGAAGTGAAGTATCCGTATTTAGTATTTTCTTACATCCAACCGTGTTATATTTGTAAGCAGTTAAGTAATCAGAACTTTTAATTGTAAGAATTTTTGAATGAAGGATGCAAATATCAAAATTTATAAAAACACCAAATAGGAATAAACTAGTCCTCTTTTTGTTATAAAATTGAATAAATTCATAAACTATCACTCATTGATATGTCAATATTAATATCACCAATGAAATTCAATAATACCGGTGATATTGACCCCTATTCCTTAGACTCCATCCCACTATTCATTCATTCCCCATCTAATGGGCATAAACTGTTGGTATATAAATAGAATTGAATCAAAGTGCAATAAAAATAGTCATCAAAATTTTCAATTGTAACGATGAATGGACAAGTATATTAACTTAACATTAGGAAACACGCTACTAATGACTAGTTTGAAATAGTATTCAAATTTCGAGAGAAATTTTGATACTAAAATTAGCCAACATTAAAAGGACCGAAACGTGAAACGTAAGGTATTAGATCAGTAACTGAGGAGGTTCCACCAATGCCTGAAAGTGTAGCGGACTGCTGTTGGCTTGTAAATAGATATAATTAAAAAAACGTGCAGAATAAAGTCATTAAAATTTTAATAGTAACAATGACTGCAGTGTATATCAACTTAAAATTAGGAAACGAACTATAGATGACTAGTTTGATAATAATAGTCATCAGGAGAAAAAGGTAGGTTTTCAAATTGAAGGCAGATTCTTCCAAATAGATAATATAGTATGCATTATAATAAAGATTGGAGGTCATTAGGACTTTGAATTCATATGTTCAATAAATCAAAAATTAATTAACGACTATGATAGGCTAAGTTGTATAATAGACAGTTATTGTAATACAAAATACCATAATCGTACAATAAATGTAAATAATAACAATAGAAAATATACATTAACCATAAACTTCATTAATAAATGTATAGATAACATAAATATAGCCGGACTTTTAAATAATTCTAAAACTAAAGAAATAAGTGGGTCAGATTTAAGTAAATATATTCCTATAGACAAAGTCGTACGATAGACAGTTATTGTAATATAAAATACTACAATTTATGTATTTTTTATTATAATAATCCGGGTAGAATCAAGCAAAAAGTAATCTAAAATTAACTGAGCATGACGAATTAAAAAATACCGGCAAAATTTACAATTCGTTATATAATAACTTAAATTCTTACATTGATAAGCTGATTAATACCGAAAAGCTCCAGTCGTCTATTTGAAAAATAGACGACTGGAAATAAAAATAATAATAAGGATTATTATTATGTCATTATTATAAAATAATAAAGGTCATTATATCATAATGCATTATAATCTTTAGTGAAAAATAACTATTTTGTTCTTTTTTTTAATTATTTTAAATTAAAAATATTTCGATATTTTTAGTTGCATTATTTTGTTGTTGACCTTCTTATTCGTCACAAAATATACTAGATTATAAATCTCTACAAGCATAAAATAAGCACAGCCATTTCTATGCCAGATTTATAAATTTTTTGAATGAAGCATGTAAATATCAAAATTTATAAAAACACCAAATAGGAATAAACTATCCCGTTTTTTGTTATAAAATTGAACAAATTTATAAACTATCACTTCAGTTGTAGAAATCAAACACTGAAAATAAGGACTTGTTTGAATGCATTTAATAAACTGCCACGTTTGATAAAAAGAAGTTGTTTAAGCTGTCGAGATGCACAAAATTCACATAAAATCTATTTCAACACGAGACCAATCACAGACAACAGTAATATAGACTGAACAATTTTTGATTAAATACTTGACTTGAAGTGAAGTATCTGTATTTAGTATTTTCTTACATCCAACCGTGTTATATTTGTAAGCAGTTAAGTAATCAGAACTTTTAATTGTAAGAATTTTTGAATGAAGGATGCAAATATCAAAATTTATAAAAACACCAAATAGGAATAAACTAGTCCTCTTTTTGTTATAAAATTGAATAAATTCATAAACTATCACTCATTGATATGTCAATATTAATATCACCAATGAAATTCATAAAGTATCACCCCTATTCCTTAGACTCCATCCCACTATTCATTCATTCCCCATCTAATGGGCATAAACTGTTGGTATATAAATAGAATTGAATCAAAGTGCAATAAAAATTAATTTTTTCCTAATAAAAATTAGGAAACGAACTATAGATGACTAGTTTGATAATAATAGTCATCAGGAGAAAAAGGTAGGTTTTCAAATTGAAGGCAGATTCTTCCAAATAGATAATATAGTATGTATTATAATAAAGATTGGAGGTCATTAGGACTTTGAATCAATTTGATTATATATCAAATAACATATGCCACATACATAATGTGTTCAGTAGTATCAATAACATGTCGAAATATTGGAATACGGGAAGTAAATTTTATAAGTTGCTCAATTGTAGCAATTATTTGAAAATTATGTATATGACGATGTACATAATTATATGTTACATAATTCGTATCGATAATATTGACTTTTAGAAGTAACGATTTGTAACATATTTCTGTAGTTTTCAAAAAATTTAATAAAATTAGAAAATCCATAAAGCGCACCGAATTTGATGAATGAGCAACAAATAAATTAGCAAAATTAGTAAAGCTTATTATCGATGTTAACACATAATGGGTAAAAAATAAAAGAACATCGCTTATGAATCCTTTTATTCGTTATTTTCTTCCCATTTTGGAATCGTGTACGGTATAGGCTTTCCTAGTGGGGTATCGTCATCCTTTGAGTTCATAAGTATTTCAAATTCTTCTGCTTGTTTTTCACATCTAATTTTATCCGTTTTGTCGAGATCTCCATAAACACTGATAATTCGATTACGTTCCTTAGAGAATGTGAATTAAACGCAAAACAGCAAGCCAATACAACATCATTAATTGAAATAAATTTAGATAAATTTAAAATTTAATTTTATACAAATTTTCTATAATATTATAAATAATAAACAGGTCACTATTTTAATTATAATATATTGCTTTGAGTATAAATTAATTTAGTATATATTAATGTTTCTATGATGATTATCTTGCTAATACCTCGCTAAGATTATTTTTGTGTTAATTGATTGCAGTATAAATTAATTTTAACATGATTTTTTCTCGAATTACAAACTGCATTATTATTTTTTTTGGTTGCGTATGCTGGTTTAATTGCTTAGTTTATTTAGAAACAAGGCAGTATGATTTTTTATTTGAAATTTTTGATTACAAGCTGCCTTCGCTATCAGGGAATTTAATTTATCGCTGGTGATAGTTTGTCAGTAAGAATTTAAATTAAATATAGAATATTTTCCTGTCTTGTTCCTAGATTGAATGAGACAATATTTAAGTGATTCTTATATTTTATGGTTTCGCGCCGTAATTTCATTTCGATACATATGCAATTCAATGAATAGAAAATATACATTTTGCTGAAAAAATATTTTTATTGTAAATTCCAGAAATTAACAAATACATGGTTTTTAAAATGAAAAAAAAAGAGAGAAAAATTCAAATGAGATCTCAATTTTTTTAAATGTTGCTCTCAGATTCCTCAAACATGTTCATTCTTTTCTCGAAAACAATCAATATATACATGTATTATTCACTAGCAAAGTAAATACGTGCTTAAACACATTCATTTGAAAGACAACAACGGAACCTATAAGTATTTGATCACATAAGTTACTAGATTGGTGAAAAATAGCTCGAAATACAATTGTTTCTAATGATTTTTTGTGAAAATTGGTACTTTGTACACATAGAAAATACAGCGAGTTTATTTCAAATCTATCAGAACATTAAAAAAATGACCTCATTGTAAATACAGAACGCTCGCAAAGTGCCTCACAAAAAGGTGTCTAATGATTTCTCGAATACCTTACATTAATCATGTCAAATTCCTCAGTATAAACGACGATGATGACACCACAGTTATGTTCACTGGACACAGGTGTAAAGACGTAGTCTCTGACATCAGCCGTTTCTTTTTAAGATTAAAAGACCAGTTACCCATATCCAATCTTATTTCAAACTCCGCCAAATCGCAGGTGGTTGTCATTCATGGCACCCCTGCAACTAAGAAAAAGCTTAAGAGATTAGCACTCTCTGCTCTCCTTCTTATATTTGCCTCTGAACCACTCTTCATCTTCACAAGTCAAGTAAAATACCTGGAGTTCACCGTTACGGTGAAGTGGTCAGCGAAAGCTGACCTGGATAGACTTAAACGTATCCTGAAGAAAGCTAGGTGGGCCCTGAAACGGGCTTAGCATCTGTTGTTGAAAGGGAAAACCCAGATGCGCCTTTGGGGCACTTGGGATATCTCGGGATTAGTCTTCTTTTCGAGAAGACGTCCCCCAGAGCAAAGGCTAAGGTTTCTTAAGCTCCTCATATCTCGTTTACCCAGCATAGTTCGCGCCGTATGGATTCTTCGGGGTTTAAAGACCTCGGGTGGTTCAGTCGGAAGGCGGCGTGTTGGATCGATTGGGGGCTCAGATCCCCCTGGACCTGAGACCTATAGAAGAAGAAAAAGAGTTGGAAGACTGAAGAGCTGCTGTTCGACTTGACTTTCTATTGTTATGTCTTTCTATTGTTTCATGATTTTTGTGTAGTTAAGAAAGTCTTTATTTATTTAGTATAAACGGGAGCGTACACGTTCGCTTTCATTTGTTAAATATTTCATTTAATAAATATTTCATTTGTTAAATGAATAATAAATTGAGATGATGCAGTTAATGCTTTCTTAGATAGACTAATATATTTTGTTAACTAGAAAAGAAAACTTGAGGATTAAGAATTGACTTCATAATTAAGGTCAAAAATCTACGGACGGAAAAGTATTTGGTAACTTAGAGCTTTTACGATGGTTATTTTTAATGAAATTCATAATTATGAATGTATCTGCATTCAAAGCAACCGCAACTGACCAATATTTTCTGGTGTGAAATGTATTTGTTTTTATTCATATAAGTCATAACATATCTAATACTATAGTGCAATATATCCAGTTAAATTATTTTGTTAAATATTTTGATATTAATTCAATTCAAGTTGAAGATAATAAGGTGAGATGCGATATCCAATATCCTATATCATTCAATGTATTAAATGTTATAAAATAAGAATTAATTTTATATCGCAATATACAATATAATATATTATAATATAAAACTAAGTAAAAAATTTAAATTTAATTGTTCGTTCTCAGCTATCTAAATAGAACGAACAGTAATTTTATTATTTAAAATAAATGTTAATTAATTTTACTATAATATAAATAATTATAAAAAGATAATTGTTAAATTTACCTGAGAATATATTTAATTCAAACAAGTACCTTTAATGAGTTTTTTACTTCATAATTTCTTAATTGTTTACGAAAGGAAATATTTGGGGCTATGAATGGTCGACAATAGCGAACACAGTTTAATGCAACATCCGCTGATACCTCACATATTGTCATTACATAAGCAGTAACTATCGCTGCTGATCGTGATACACCTTCTTTGCTAAAAAGTTAATTTCACTTATTAGTTCCTGCTAAATTACTATTTAGATAATTTATTTACCAATGAACCAGTACATTTGAATGAGTTTGACTTCGGGCAGAATGTATAAAATCATTGCATTGTGGCAATATTTCCTCAATGTTTGCAGTAAAGTCGTCTGCGATTGGAATTACGAGATGCGTAAACTTCTAATTACAAGTGTTTAACAATTAAATATGAGAAAAAGAATTTGATGAAATCTGTTCTAGAAACGCAAGTAAAAAAGTAGTATTTAAGAACATAATCATTGAGATCATGTTTTATGGAAATTATCAATGATGCTAGATCACACAATGTGATTTCACAACATAAAACAGATAGGGTATTATTCCTTCATTACTTCAAATTTTTATGGATAAATAATAAATAATATACTTTGTATTATAATAAGATAATAGATAGTTTTATCAGAGAAAATACATTATTAGCATGTATTTGGCCCCGCTGCTGTGTTGGGTAGAGGAGTTAGGGACTCGAAACCTGATAACATAGCAGTTCCTCCTGATGACCTCTAATTCTTATTCTGATACAACGTCTGTTATTTATTAGTCAATTCATAAAAATGACTTTTTTTAAATTTCAATTTTTATTTTAACTTGATTTAAATTATAGAAAATCTAAAAACAATTATTAATTTTATTATTTAATTATTAAATTTTGATTTAGCATTATTATGTTTTGTTTAGTTTATAATTATATTAAATACGTAGACTCAGTTAGCTGATTTGATCCATACATCTTGACTCACAACATGACAGATTTTAGCCTTACATATTTATATTGTTTCGTTCGCTATATATACAGGCAATCATAAAAGGGATTCGGCAGATTATTATAACAGTATTATTGCAGCCTGCCTCCGGATTGCAATGCGATTGGCATTTAAACCAGAAATGTTCTCCTTGATAGCATTACTTGTTCCTGCTCGTGCTGTTCTTAATACTTCGCATGTTTTACACTGTTTATTGCCACACGATTTACATCCGTTATATTCACGTTTAGATTTA
>WNNJ02000658.1:0-41605 GCA_012934845.2 Pomphorhynchus laevis | reverse complement strand
GTACTTTGGGCCTTGAACTGATATAATTTCGGCATCGTGAATGACATCTTCTAGCCGGCCGCCGACTCCCCCATCGTCTAGATACCAGGTGTTTTAGCAAGATCTGAGCTGTTTTAATAAAGGATTGAGAGCGAGGCAATATAACAATGGGGTGTGATGGTCACCTTGTTATACGCCTTCGTGTGAGAGTATCAGATGATCGCCGTAATACAAAAAACCTTTACAGGCGTAGCATCTGTTCACGAACCGTTTAAGAGCTGGGATGTATCAGTTAACTTCGCATATGATTTTTGCACGACTGATTTAATTGAAGGCGTTGGAGGAGTCTATTTTAAGTAGGCCTTAACCGAAATTCTTGGGGTCCTTCAGGAATATTCGCGTTGAGGCCATTGCTGCTTTGCACCGAAACGTTCTCCCACTCCACTTGATGGGGGATAAGCATGCAGAAGCCTCTTTTCGTATAAGTTGTGATGCCGTCCTTGCACGATACGGCGGAGCGTATTACCGATAGCGATAGGCTAGAGACCGCCGTCTTTTTTGTTAAAGTTAGTGAATTTTGCTCCGAAGAAAATGGGTCTGACCGCCTCGGGTACGTTACCGTTTAAGACAGCGTTGACAAATTCTGTGAGCTGGCCAACGAGGTAACTTTTTTTGTTTAAGTCATCTAGTCCGATAAAGTCTTGTATGTGACGAGGTCGCAGTTCATTGAAGCCTCTGGCGGTGCCGTAAATGAACGATTTTATTGTCACGACTACGTCTTTCTTGGAGGTTCTTAACGGGGCAAGATGATCAGATAAGCTTTGCTCGTGAATTTCGGGTTCGCATCAGATTCGGTGCTTTATGTGCATTTCCGCGGCGTTTTCCGCTGTGAAGTGAGCTAATTTTTCGTCATTAAAGGCTATGCGGATTGCTGCTCTTACGTCACATTCTTACAGTTTCCTAGTTATGAAGCGAGCGTAATCTTCTGCGGATTTTGTGATGAAATCATCCGTCGACTTGCGACTTTCGTATTTTTGCCGTGGCTGTGTTTCGGCAGGCAGCGATAGAGAAGATGTTTCAAATGACAAAGATACTTTTTTATTTTTGTGGTCAGGCTGGAACCGTAGTCACAGTTCGACCTTCGTGTGGTGACATTCAGACACGATCTGGCAAAAAAGAACAGGGCGACTTTATTCGACTCGTTTGTAAAATTTGTGTTGATTGCGTGAAGTACACAGAAGTGTGGTTGCTACTGTGTTTCGTGCTCTACGAGGAATTCGTGATATGACTGGATGGCGGGAATTAAGAACTGGTGATATCTTATCGTTAAATGTGACATTAATTCGAGATGTATCGTTAAAATCAGGATGGCTGTCCGTAACTTGCATGTTGAGGTGACGAAATTCGAGAGGTGGGGCACCTGACCCGGTACAGTTCCGTTATTTGCCGTGTTTATATAGCAGTACGAAAACTGTTAAACGAAAAGTGAGATGACATATAGGACAAACTCCGCCTGTTCTACGTGACGGGTCCATTTTTACTTGCGACTTTGAATTGACAGTTCAAAGTTTGTATGATTTATTTTATAAATATATTTCTGTCTGCGAGCGGAGTGATGCGACGATTGTATGCTAATTATTTCTCAAACATTTTTTAAGAAAAAAGTTTGAGAGAAAAGTTTTTCCAAACTTTTTTAGATAAAAAAGACAAGATTTAAAAACATACTAGATATACTGCTTTCTAATAAAAAAAACAGATTTTCAAACAGTAATTCTTCCTTCAAAGGTCCCATATAACCTTGACAAAATCCGTGAACATGTTAATACAATGAGTCTGAGCTTTGTATTGATCATTTACCTATTTCGCGAGCATTCTATAAAATGTGCAATGTTCTAATTCGTATGCTTTAAGATATAAATATCTGAAGGATAATAATTTTTGAAACCTAAGATGTTTCTGAAATCAAATCACTTCACTAAATATATGTATTTAGTACTCCATATAAATTTAAAAATAAATATTTTAATCTTGAGATTGTCTAGAATTATCTTGAGATTTTCAAAGTTAAGAATTATAAAATCTTGTCGAATTAATAAATAATTTACTGTTTTAGAGTTATTTGTTGTTGTATACTATTATTAACAAACATTAATGTTTGTTATTTACTATTTTATGTTTATAAAAAGCTCCATAAAAGTTTAAATGTTTATTCTTTATGATATAAAAAATATATTAATTGATATATTACATATTTAACGATTTTTTGCTTGGTTTTTTTTAATTTAAATCAAATTTGTATGCTAATGTATTATTAATTTCTTGATATAATATTATGAAAGCATGTAACGATTGAAGCCCAGATTCGATAGAATCTTAAAATGATATATTTCGCTTATAACGCCACATTCAAAGGCAACTTGAACAATTATTAATAATCGTTTTCATCTCTTCTATTTTGTTAAGAGATTAATCCATTTAAAAAGAAATAATGGGAAAAAATTCAAAAGATATAAAGGAATTTTTTTCAAATTTTGTCAAAAATATGAAGGATGGGCCAAAATCGCAAAATCATAATTGCCCGCAGTTAACAAGATCAAGGGCACGGTTTCTGTCAAATCATGACATTGCACAGTCATCTAGTGAGTCAGTGTTAACCAGGTAAGAAAGCTGCACAACAGTCACTCCAAAAACAATATTACAGTAATGTATTGATATTTATAATTTACAATTTTGAAGTCTGCAAATTTTGTATATATATCGTAATACATATTATGATATGCGTATAAATTATTTTATATATTATAATTAAAATACATATTTAAAATTCAAAAAGTATATATTTTCTATATTTATTAATATTTCATATTAGATGGCTATCTGTTAAGCGTCAAATCAGATCAGCTAACTGAGTGTACGTATTTTTATTGATAAATTGGAAAAAATGCTAAGTAAAATTTAGATAATAAATATTAAATGATAAATAATTATAGATAATAAATAATTGTTATAAACGATTTTATATTATTTACATCAAGTTAAATAAATATACTTTGTTTATTTATTAATAAATAGTTTATAAAATAATAAATAATAAAAAATAGTTATAAAACTCAAAAAGTTTACATAAAATTTTATGTTATTTATATTTAGCTAAAATGTAAAATGTAAATTTAAAAAAAATGATTTTTCGAATTACTTTTTTGGAGTAGCATACTATGTATCATAAAAAATATAATTGATATTTTGAAAATAGATAGATCATTCGTTAAGAATTAATAATTTAAAACTTAATTGTTTGCCTAACAAAAATGATATTATATTATTTGAAATATTTAATCGTTTTCGATGTGCTCGTTATTTGTGTTACAATTAAAGTTAATTTTTACGAATTGACTAATAAATAACAAAAGTATATAATAATATAGAAGTATAAAATAATATTATTATATAAAATAAATAAAATTTTTATTTAAATAAAATTTAAATACAAATAATAATAGATAATTTATATACGTTTTATAAAAATTAAAAATGTTTTTAAGATTATATATAATCTTAATTTAAAATTGGAATTTAAAAAAGTTAATTTGTATGTATTGACTAATAAATAACAGACGATGTATCAGAAAAAAGACAATTAATATTTTGAAAATAGTTAGATCATTCGTTAAGAATTAATAATTTAAAACTAAATGTTTTGCCTACCAAAAATAATTTTAAATTATATTTTTTCAAAAATTCAATCGTTTTCTATGTGCTCGTTGTTTTTAAAATGAATTGAATAAACGGCTGTTCATGGTTGGATATTCCATATTCATCTAAATGGATATCTACTTAAGATGTTTATTAATTATTGCATAAGATATATTAATAGAAAACATCGGGTATATTAATAGAATCGACTGGGTAGCAAGCGATAGATTGTGGGATGTATTAATAAAAATACAGTTCCGCATTACCTTTGTGTAGCTGTAGCCACTTTGTACCAACTATGTACTAGTTGTGTTCGTGTTTTATGCAGAAAGTTTTAGTCATTTTTACTCGATGTTGGATAGCGTCATGGCTGTCTATTGATCCACTTGTGTTTCTTGTTTGCATAGATAAAATTTTGAGACGTACCATTTTTGGGAATTTAGTCTTTAGTTTGGTTCCATCAGAATATAATATTTTTTCTTCACGTACGATGTTATCTTGTTCGTTTCCAATACTGATAACTTACACTGCGTGCTTGATCGATTTATGGCGAAATGTTAAGTGGAAGGAATAAAAATTAGCAAATTTAATACCGACTCGATGTGCTCTGCTCGGAATAAGTTAGTATTATTGATTTGAATTGGTGATAAGGTCTTTCTCGGCGTGGAAGAGTTTTAGTACAAGGGAGTAGTGTTTTCGAGTGATGGTAGGTGTAATAAAGATAATGAGAGACGGATATATATAGCTAACGCTCTAATGAGTTCTTTGCGCAGATCAGTTGTGGTTGAGGGTGCTAAGATTTTTGACGAACTTTCCAATTTATCGCTGTCTTTTTACCTATCTTCAATAAAGGGCATTAGCTGTGGGTCATGACCGAAACGACTACACCTCGTTTCCTTCGTGGTGTTTTCGGATCAGCCTTGTAGATAAAGTTCGAAGCCTGGTCATCAATGAGAATTTCGAAGTAAATTCGATGCTCTTCGACGTTATGAGTAGTCAGCTGAGATTGTCTAGGTCATGTTTTGAGGATGGTTATTGGACGCCTTCCCTGTGGAGTATTCCAGATGGAACTTTCTGTATTAGAATCTGTGGCAGACCTCGTTATAGATTGAGAGATTAAACTCTCCATTTTGCTAAGAAAAGCTTAGGAATTTTCTTAGGTGGCTGACCAGACTCCTGGAAGGGATGTTTGGTCAGCCATTCAGGGCCGTGATACTTGGTCACGTCTGTCCGTGTCCCACGTTTACAACCCGACATGTGGATTAATAGAAATGATGGCAAATTTTTATAAGTTAATTATTTTAGTAAATGTTACGTTATTTTATTTTGAATAAATATCTATTAAAGATGTTTAGCAATTAGTATATAACATATATTAATAGAAAACATAAATAATATAAATATGGGTGTGTTAATTTAAAAACATCTCGATAAAACATTAGAGAATGATGTTTTACGATATAATTTTATAGAGAGAACAAAATTTTCTGATTAGTCCTGATCAACTAATGCATTTTTAAATCTAATTTAAATTTTTATTTATGACAGATGTCAAGTCAACGAATACAGACAACAAAATGATTTCGACTACAAGAATAAAAAATTACAAATCCCAACGGTAAGATTCTATTTCAGCACTACTATCGCATAAAAAATAACCAATGAAACATTTTTAAAATATCTTATTTATATTTCAAATATCTCATTAGTTTAAATATTCGTGAATTTTGAATTTAATTAAAGTTTAATTTATTAATTTCTAATAAAAATAACATTCCATACAATGTATAATTTTTAATTAAATTTAATTTAAATATTTTTTAATTGAAGAAAAGTCGTAAAATGTTAGTAGAAAACAATTATATCATATTCCATTGTTTTTGGCCTTACGCAACTATATACTTTAACAATTTAGGTGCAAATTCATGAATATTATATTTCTAACTTGTTTTGTCTTCTTCGAGCGTGCGACAATATTTTTTATTTTTAGTTTTTCCAACTGGTAAATACTTTTAATCTCTATAAACTCTTTTACGAGACAGTTTAATCACGAAATTTGATAAATCCAATTACAATAGCTACCCGCCACTATATGATTTAAAGAAATTTATGCATATCATCATAGTTGAAGACGGATCCGTTCATTATTGTGTTACGCTACTAGCAAAAAAGTGTAATGAAACAAATGGATTTTCAACTGCATTTTTTATCATTGAGAAGTTGTTTGCATTACAAAAATGCAATTATTTTTCAGGCGCTCAATCTGTTTTGCCAGGTGATCAAACGACCGTACTATACTCCCAAAGCAACATGAGGTCGGGCTGATAACAGTTCAGCCGTCCAAAGAGCAGTTTGTTGAGGTAAGGAGGCTTATTCGCCAGGTGGGCTGGCTTCTTTGCCAGCGCAACGGTTTATTCTCTTTTTTACCGAAGAATGGGTTGATTGTACAGCATCAACTGATTCGCTCATACATGACGACGGATAGCACTGTCGATTGTATTCGTCTCGACGCCAAGCACTTAGTTAACTAACAAGTCCGCGTGAATGGGATTTGCTAAGATTCTCAAATTGAATTGAAAACAATATTTTCTTATTATAAATTTTATTTAAAAAAGTATTTTTCTGCATAACACGAATGTTAAATAGGCACTTATATATATTTTAGATCCGATTCGATGGTCAACAATTATTTGATGATAAAAACGTATGTAGTCCACCAACAACAGATACCACTTTGTTTGCAGGACTTATAGATAACAAAAGACAAAACCCCTGCTCTACCCGTAACAATAAAAATCAATTCCTCGTCCATCGATTTTTGAAGCGATAAATTCGATTGCAATAGATGTATATTCAATTCTTGAAAGAGTGATCCGAATTTGCCTTTCGTGATAAAATTGTTTGATTTTCCCATGTACATATTTGTAATCTTTGTGAATATTTTAATTATGTTATAAAAATATGATAAATTTTGGTTTACTTAAAATTTTCACAACGGAATTCGATAAATGTTTCTATCTATAATATTTTATTCTTGGCAATATTCTTGGCAAATTTATTGTGCTAGTCTAATATGTTCAGCTACTGGAAATTAGTAAGTTCGCTAGTCAGCCTACAAATTTTACATTATCGGTTTCACATTATTAAGCATTGCTGCAGGTAATCTTGCGAGATGTTGACATTGGGCGGTATTCTTTAACGATAAACTCGATTTTCATACCTGTACATATTTTAATAAACGAAATCAATTGTATTTTGTTTACATCAATAATACTTTTAGTTTTACGTTCTCTCATGTCGTTCCATTATTATTAAAAATTATTATTAAACTATCTTTTTTTAGGCTCACTTGCGGGTAACTAAAATAAATTTTTCCATTAAAAAAATTGTAATTAATAATAAAGTCATGACTAGCGTTACACTGTGGTAAATGAAATATATCAGGCTTCCAGTATATCACTTCTTTAAAGGCTTCTGATATAGATATATTCTCTTTCTATTGATCAATAAAAGGTTTAGTAGATATTATAGGACATATATAAGTGATCATAGATCGAGCATTCTGAACAATTCGATTTTGGCAATTTTTTGCAAGGCAGTTGAAACATTTAATACCCTGTTTGGCATAATTACATCCTTTACACACAGAGCCTGTTGTGTTACAAGCGAATCATTTTCCACGAATCATTCACTAGTGGGTTGTGTAGAATTAAAGATTGTGTTTAGTCAATTGTCGATTGTGTGTTTAAGCTCTTAAAATGTTTAAACTATCTTGTTTTACCTATTAACTACTTACACTAATTACATTTAAACTATCCTGTTATCCCTATTAACTACTTACACTAATTACATTACTTACAACTCGCTGTTGTTCATCCTCAATACAATCCTCAAAACACAATAAATTAACATACAATCGTCCAGCTTAACACAACACAAACTACAACTTGAAAATATGCCAAAGGGCGTGCCATCAGCACTTCCTAGATGTTGCGGTTGTAATGGACCGAATGCTGTTTGCAAGGGTTGTCGGTTTCGCAAGGCTAACAAGCATTGTACGAACTGTGCAGCGCCTAATTGCTCAAATAACAGCCCTTCTTTCAATATGGAGAGACAAAATGCACGCACTAATGAGTTTATTGGCGACGACATTAATCAACCGTTGTCAAGCGTTCAGATTACGGCAGCTCCTAACAAACCGCAAATAACATGTATTCATCATCTACCAACCATTAAATCAGCTAACTGAGTCTACGTATTTAATATAATTATAAAATAAACAAAACAATAATGCTAAATCAAAATTTAATAATTAAATAATAAAATTAATAATTGTTTTTAGATTTTCTATAATTTAAATCAAGTTAAAAAAATGAAATTTAAAATAAACGTCATTTTTATGAATTGACTAATAAATAACAGACGTTGTATCAGAATAAGAATTAGAGGTCATCAGGAGGAACTGCTATGCTATCAGGTTTCGACCCCTATTTTTATCTTAGATATAAGCTCGAATATATCTAAGATAAAAATTTGGAAAGATTATATATTTGATAAAATAAAAATAAAATGAAAAAAAAAACAAACAATTATAAAAGAAAAGATAAAATTAATAAAGATATGTATAAAGAACTTACTAAATTAAAGGATAACTATATAATAACAACCATTGATAAAGCTAGTAATAACTTTGTCTTCATATGCAAAAAGCTTTATTATGATATACTAGTGAAAGAGGTTAATTCTAATGATTTAAATGTAAATCCAACATATGAACGTAGTGAGTTGAGTTTAGAAACAATTATTACAAGTCACTGTTCTATAATGGATAAAAAGGGTATAAAGATTGAATTAGATAATAGAACTATACCGATATTCTATTAGAATCCAAAATTACATAAAAATCCAATAAAACCTAGGTTCATATGTAGTGCGTTTAAATGTACATTAAAACCACTTTCTGTCTATATGAATAAAATACTAAAAGTAATTAAAGCACACTTCAAAAAAATATTGTAAAGTAATCGAAATTAATACTGATATAAAACACTATTTTAGTATTAATTCTACTAAAGAATTTTTAGAACAGACAAAAGGAATAAAATTTCAAAATATAAATACATACGATTTTAGTACTCTTTATACAAATCAAGGTTTAGTAGATATTAAAGAAGCGTTAGTAAAATTAATTAATCTTATATTCGGAAAAAGATATACATATATATGTTATAATAATTATAACGCCTATCTAACAAAAATTAAACCATTAAATAATATAAATATATGGATAAAATTGAATTAATAGAATCATTAAATATTTTGATAAATCAAAATTATTTAAAAGTAGGGACATCTATATTTAGACAAGTAAAAGGTGTTCCAATGGGTGGTAATAGTAGCCCAATTATAGCTGACTTGTTTTCAACTTTATAGAATATGAATTTGTTCATAACTGTGTAAAAACTAAATCTAAACAATATAAATATATGAAATATGTTTCGATACATTGATGATATATGTGTATTTAATTCTAATAATTTTTATTCAATTAGTGAACAAATTTATCCAGAAAGCCTTATTCTTAACAAAACCAATATTAATGATAAAGAAGGTGTATATCTAGATATGAACATTTAATTAACATTAACTAAAACTACTATTAATTTATATCGTAAAGATGACATATTTAAATTTACAAGAAACATATTTTTGCATGAGCATTCATGCATACCATATAATATAAAATATAATACATTAAATAATGAAATTTTAAGAATTGCAACAATATGTAATGATATTGGCTTTCTTCAAAATCATTTAAATAATTTAATAGATACATATTTTAAACTAGGTTACTATAAAAATAACATCAAGCAGAAAATAGTAAAATATATAAATCAACACAATAATATAAAGAATAAATTTAAACTCTAAAGTGGCAAATTTTTATGGATGGATAATAAATAATATACTTTGTATTAGAATAAGATACTAGATAGTTATTTCAGAGGAAATACATCATTAGCATGTATTTGGCCCCGCTGCTATGTTGGGTAGAGGAGTTAGGGGCCGAAACCTTGATAGCATAGCAGTTCCTCCTGATGACCTCTAATTCTTATTCTGATACAACGTCTGTTATTTATTAGTCAATTCATAAAAATGACGTTTATTTTAAATTTCATTTTTTTAACTTGATTTAAATTATAGAAAATCTAAAAACAATTATTAATTTTATTATTTAATTATTAAATTTTGATTTAGCATTATTATGTTTTGTTTATTTTATAATTATATTAAATACGTAGACTCAGTTAGCTGATTTAATTTCACTATTAATCAGCTTACTAAAGTAATCATTTAAGTTATTATATAACGAATTGTAAATTTTATTTTTGTCGTTGTTGTTATTTAATCTATATTTATACCCTTTTGGCAGCTTTCTTAATTCACAATTTTCAATTAATTCTAGATTATGGGTACATATATGTTCATTTATTTTATCAACAA
This sequence comes from Pomphorhynchus laevis, assembly GCA_012934845.2. Taxonomy (NCBI): domain Eukaryota; kingdom Metazoa; phylum Acanthocephala; class Palaeacanthocephala; order Echinorhynchida; family Pomphorhynchidae; genus Pomphorhynchus; species Pomphorhynchus laevis. The sequence continues at coordinate 31,426 of WNNJ02000658.1, read as the reverse complement.
TTTATGACGAAATTAGAACATGGAGACCAAACCTCTTTCATCCCCCAATTTGTGATGCCAGTAATAGGTTCGTGGACCTTTTGACTTAGGCTTACAGTAATTCACAAACAACCATCCTGAACAACCAACTGCATTGAAAGAGGCAGCTGTAATGTGTCAGATATTACTCCAAAGATTACCGACGAGAAAAACAGCCGCGTTGCGAAAAGCTTTTGAAAGACCCTTGGATGCATGGCAGAAAGGTGATTTCATAGCCTTGCTAGATGAAGGTATTGTTCTTCAAAATGCCGTGAATGCTCAGACTAGAAAACCACGTACGAAGCACAATGACTGCTTAAAATCATTTTCTCGGCTCATGCAATCCGGAAACACAAGAGGTGCGCTTAATAGTCTTATCATAAAAGAGTCTGACGAACCAGCCTTGTTCAAGATGAACGACGAACTGAATGGACAGACGATTAAGAATATTCTGCTAGATCTTCATCCCGCTGCCAGAGACGTGGAAGCGGTTGCTCTTCAAGAAAATAGTCTCAGTGGGAGTATTTCTCACCACCCAGTTGAATACACAGTTATTGATAGAACCAGGATAATGAAAGCTGCTAAAAAATTACAAGGCGGTGCGGGTCCATCCGGAATGACTGCTGTTATAATGAAAACGTTATTGAGCAGTTTCAAGACTCACTCGCAACGTCTTGCCGATGTTTTAGCTGACATGGCTTATAAAATTGCCACAGAAGCAATAAACCTCACCCATATGTAGGCATTCACGGCCAGCAGGATAATCGCACTCAATAAAAAACCAGGGATTAGGCCAATAGGAGTTGGCGAGGTCGTCCGACGATTGATTGGTAAGGTTATTATCGAAGTTGCTTCCCCAAAATTGCAAGCAGTAGCAGGCGTTATGCTACTTTGTGCCGGTCAGCAGGCAGGTATTAAATATGCGATTCGTAGCATAAACAGTGAATTCTTGAGAAGCAATATGGTTGGCTTACTTGCTATCGATGCAGCGAATGCTTTCAATTGTGTCAATAGGAAACTATTGCTGGCAAATGTTGGGATGGTATGTCCAGCTTTATCTGTGCCACTTTACAATACATATTCACATAATACGCAGCTTATCGGGGAAGGCGATATTATCATGGCACAAGAAGGCCTAACACAAGGGGACCCTTTGGCAATGGCGGCTTTTGCCGTATCTTCGTTGGTGCTTATTCATCGTCTACAAGCCTCAGTTCCCGGCCTTTTCCAGAGATGGTATGCGGATGATGCTTCATTTTTTGGTAGCGTATCTACACTCCACAAGGCGTGGGAATGGCTTGCAGACAACGGTCCCCACTACGGCTATATTGTAAATCCAGGAAAGTCGAAGCTGTTGATACATCCTAATAATGAAGATCTCGCAAAGTCAGCGTTTACAGGAACGAGCATAGAAGTCGTGACATATGGGTTGGTTATCCTTGGTTCTCCGATTGGTTCGTCAACATATTACAATCTGATGTACACAGCCGGATTTCAAAGTCTATCTCTCTAATCATAAGCTGACGGACACTGCTAGGTTTGATGCACACTCGGCTTATTCTGCATTCGTATATGGAGCCCAATCAAAGTGGATACACCTTTCAAGGACGACCAAAATCACTCCTGAAAGCATGCAACCATTACACGATGAGATTTATGGGCAATTTGTACAAATACTTGTCAACACCGAACTATCTGACATGCAGAAGCAAATTATTGCATTACCAACGTCCGTTGGTGGTTTTGGCATAAGAAGTCCTTTCGTGGAAGTAGTATCGCAGTTTGAGTCATCAAAAACTTTAACGTCCACGTACACAAAAGATTTGAGTTTTTTTGAATTAATTGATGCCCAACATGAGGCCCGAAGACTTATAACCAGCACAAACTTAGCCACTGCCAGAGCCAAAAGAGCTGATATCGTCAGATTATTCGAGGATGCGGAAAATATTTTACAGTACGCTAGTTTGAAGGGCGCATCCAGCTGGTTTACAATCCGTCCACTATCGTTTAAATCATTCCACCTGTCACATCATGAATTTCAAGATGCTGTCGCAGCACGGTATGGATGGACACCAAACGACATATCGGGTATATGCATCTGTGGATCAGAGATGTCTTGCTGTCATGCGTTATCGTGTTGTAGGGGTGCCTTGACAATAATTAGTCATAACGAGATACGAGATACACTATCTAGATATTTGTCCACTGCATGTAGCTGTGTTGCCTTGGAACCGTGCCTGTCAGCAGTACCCGAATGCTACAACTTTTTGACCAGTACGACAACTCGCACACCTGAAACTCGAGCAGATATTGTGTGCAATGGACTTTTTGGAACTAGGATGGAGCGAACGTTCATCGACGTTTGTATCTTCAATAATCTTGCACCATCCTATACCATTAAGTCACCATCCGCTGCATTTGAATATCACGAAAGCAGAAAGCGAGCGAAATACGAAGAACGAATTATTGATATTGAAAATGCATCCTTTTCTCCATTCGTAGTTTCGACCAACGGCGCTATTGGACCGGCAGCGTCTGCTTTGCTGAAGAACTTAGCTAGAAAAATATCAGATAAAAAAGGAACAGACTATAGTGATGAGATGAGCGTTTTGCGCACATCAATCGGCATATTTTTGGCTAGAATGGTATCGGCTTGCTTAAGAGCATCAAGATCAAAGATCCTGCGCCATTCTGGCAACATTCCAATACGGAGACGGTGATTACATCAAATGATTACTTATTTTAATTTTGTTTGTTTTAAATGAGCCCATTTGCGGGATACCTTGAATGTAATTTTTGAAATAAATCAGGTATAATTAAAAAATCTAATTGATATACCATATAATTTTAAAATTATATGAAAAAAAATAAAATAATTAATAATATATAATAATATAATTAATCTAATAAATTAATCTACAAAAAATTAATCTATAATTAATCTATAATTAATCTATTATACGCCACAACGCTATAAGGGACATACTTGCCATAGAGCTTTCTCGAGTGTGTAACTCTGTGAACACGGAGCCGGTCCTGAGCACAGTACCTGCAAATCTAAAATTTATGGAACGCACAACTACACGTGACATTAGTGGCCGGCTTGATATTGTTTGTTCTGGTCTTGGCAACGATTGATTTGAGCAGACGTTTCTAGACGTTACGGTTTTTTCGGTTTTTGCTCAGGCCAGTAGCTCTAGATCTCTCGAAGCAAATTTTCAGTACAATGAACAACGAAAATTGTCTAAATACAATGAAAGAATAATGGAGGTGGAACGAGAGACATTCATTCCGTTCGTTTAATCTTCATCTGGTGGATTGGGGGATCAGGCAATCAAATTACTGAAAACCCTTTCTGGTGCAATCTCTCGCCGAACGAATGCAGAATACGCCGAAACGCTCACTCGGATCAAAAGGAAAATATCCATTGAAATAGCCCGCTCCGCCTCAGCATGTTTACGAGCCCCACGTTTACGCAAGAACGGTGCAATACAGTCAGACGGAACTATGTTAAACAGCTTGAATCAGGTTTTCTCAGAAGAAATTGTAGACAATGATTTGTATCGTTGAACTAATGCCCATTTGCGGGTATAATGTGTATTCGTTATTTATTATTAATAATAAAAATTATTCGTTAAAAAAAATAAAAATAAAAATTAATCTAATTATTATTATAATAATTTTTTAAATTTTATTTAAAGCAATAATTTATTTTATTATTTAATTATTAAATTTTGATTTAGCATTGTTATGTTTTGTTTAGTTTATAATTATATTAAATACGTAAACTTAGTTAGCTGATTTGATTCTAAGGTGAACAAATCAGATCAGGTAACTTAATCTACGTAAATAAAATTATTGATAAATTAAAAATAATGATTTTAAATAAATAATAAACTTTTAATAAGAACCCTTATTAAAAGTCATTAAAATGACTTTTTAAATTTCAATTTTTTATTTTAACTTGATTTAAATTATAGAAAATCTTAAAACAATAATTTATTTTATTATTTAATTATTAAATTTTGATTTAGCATTATTATGTTATGTTTATTTTATAATTATATTAAATACGTAGATATATAATACGTAAATATATTATATTTATAATATACTTTGTATTAGAATAAGATGCTAGATAGTTTAAAAAAATCATTAATTATCAATTATTTAAATCATTTAAATAATTGAATAGATACATATTTCAACTAGGTTACTATAAAAATAACATCAAGCAGAAAATAATAAAATATATAAATCAACACAATAATATAAAGAATAAATTTAAACTCTTAAGTGGCAAATTTTTATGGATGGATAATAAATAATATACTTTGTATTAGAATAAGATACTAGATAGTTTTATCAGAGGAAATACATCATTAGCATGTATTTGGCCCCGCTGCTATGTTGGATAGAGGAGTTAGGGGCCGAAACCTGATAGCATAGCAGTTCCTCCTGATGACCTCTAATTCTTATTCTGATACAACGTCTGTTATTAATTAGTCAATTCATATGCTATTCATATGCTATGTTTAACAAAATTTTGTTAAAAATAAATTTAAACTCTTAAGTGGCGAATTTTTTGTATTTTAATTTGATTTTGTTTTTTCTTTAAAAAAAACAAAAAAAAATTAAATTAAAAAATTAAAAGTTTTCCTATAGTGTTTTATCTAATTTATTCGTGTTTTATTATTTTAGTGCTTTTTAGCCAATTTTTATCCAATTGAACTTGTGTTTTGTAATTTTCGGTAAAAATTTCTTTGATGTTTTTGTTGTGAGTGTGTGTTGTGTAGGTGTGATTTTACTGTTTGAATTTTTGATTTTTTTGTGCGTAATTTGCACGTTCACGTTGATTTACAAGAGACCGCTATTAATATTAAGATAACTACATATGTAACAAACGTCAAATGAGTAAATTTGGCATGTCGGAGCGTTCAAAGAACTCAATGAAAACTAATTTTCCTGCCAATGCAATAAACGAGGTAAGTGGAGATTTAGGTTCTCTTGAATATATTCCGGAGGGTGAACTTCCCCCGGTACCAAAATTATCCAACCTGGTGATTATCAGACTTTTGGTGCCTCTGGAAAGGCAGAACATGTTCAATGTTTTTATAAGAGGCTTTGCTCATCGATTTAAAAAAAGGATATTGTTCAATGCGATTAAATATTATGAATCTGAGATTAAAATCTCATTCTGCACTCCTGATCTCGCAATGTCGTACGTAGACTACTTTAAAAAAGAGCATTCGGAACAAGGCATAATTGCTTCCAAACCAATCCTGGCAACAATAAAGATAAATAATATGCCCACATACATTTCAGAAGAAGATATATCAGCCCTAGAAACTGATTACAAAATCTCTAACGTGCGCTTTATAAAAGGGATTAAAGGCTTCCCCATTCCCGTTGCGTTCTGCAATGCCCCGGTTGATGAAGCTCTAAAACTATCGATTTCAACATGCAATCCTTTTATGGGGTATAATTTGAGATTTTCAATAATCGAAACCGACTCACTAACGTACCCTCACTGCAACAATTGTCATCAGTGGGGGCATTGGTCCACTGGATGTTCTTTACCACATAAGTGCGGCGTGTGTGGTACAACTGCTATACATCCTGAGAAGTGCGAAAGTAAGCCATTTTGCGCAAACTGCGGTGGTGAGCACCCCGCATGGTCAAAAAAATGTAAAATCTTTAAGGCGTACCAAAAGAGACACAGGGGTGTAACAGCGAAACCGACTAGCTTCGTGGAAGCTGTATCGTCTAACAAGAATGACGACAGGATGCCGGACACAGAAATTCTTAAACTTATTGAAATGCAGCATCAGGCATCAATGATTCAACTTGAAAAATTGGTCCAAAAATTGGTGGGTCAAATAGCGGAATCCTTCCGTTCTCCTCCTTCTGGGAAGACCAACAATATTAAGAAGCCACCAAAATCTAAGAAACGAAACGGGTCAGCGCTAAGCATAGCCGCTCTAAAGCTTGCTCGGAAGGATTCGATTTGGGCTATGGCTAACGAGGGAAATGAAGATATCGCCCGTGGGCAAGCGACTCCATTTGTCGTGACGGGAAGCGGTAAAGGCGACTTTTCCGCCTCTAGTTGCGACTAGGTGGAGGGCGTCCCACTTCGGTAACACTTACGCAATGGGAAGTAATCAAGGACCTTTTTCACTGAATATCCTTCAGTGGAATTCGGGAGGTGCTTCCGCCCTTAGCCTTCTATCTGGTAGAGATGCAGATGTTATAGTCCTTCAGGAGACGCGGTCTATCCGTCTCCCCCAGGATATTACTCGATTTATCCCTAAGCACATATACACCCACTTTACTCCTTACATAACCCCCCCACTCCTCTTCATCACAAGGTCTTTTAACCCTAGTAAAAAGCTCCTTAAGATCATCCCTCCTATTAAACTACTCTTGTCCAGCCCTATCTTGTTTAGCTATATCACTTTGTAAGAACGGTAAGCGTATAAGCATAGCCAATGTCTATATTCGGTCAGGAGAAATTCACAAAAACCGTGACCTCCTGGATCAAATATTGGGGAGCGGTTATGACATTTTACTTGGTGACTTCAACGACAGAACTGGTCGTTGGATTAATGCAGCACTCCGCAGAGCAAGGATCGACTATCTTATTCATAAACCATCTTCCCCAACCTTTCATTGCTCTACAACAAATTCTCTCCTCGACATATTACTGCTACATAAGATGTGGTTGTTGAAACCCATTTGCACCGAACAGTCGCGTCAACAACAGACAACCTCTCATGACCTAATTCGCTGGCGGCTAGAGGACGATACGTTGCTTAGAAGAAGGTTTCACTTTGATCCTATTAGAGTGGCCTTCTTTCAGGCAGCTATCCAACTCTTCCCCAGAATTGGAATTGAGAGTTTGACCGAATTTAATTCCTACCTCTCATCGCAAGCTACCGCGATCCTTTCGACTACCTATAAAGGTCGAATATACAATCCTACTCCAACAAAGCTCAAGGTCCTAGCTAAAATGTTGCACCTTCCCAATCTCTCTGTTTCCGCCAGACATATCCTCTCGAATGAATATTGGAGCTCTAGATATAGGCTCCAGCTGAGCAGGGATAGGGCAAGCATTGCTCACCAAAACCCTTCTCAGGCTTCCTTCTGGAAGATATTCAAGAAGGAGAAATTTGTTTGCTGGAAGGATAGAGCCTTGGTTTGGATTGGTAGCATAGGCCTTGACAAAGTTTTAGAGGAGTCACTTTCCTTACACAATTATGGAGCCACTCATTCTCCCCAACCAATCCCGCCTTGGTGTGACTTCAGGAGTAGGGACTTGTCTGTTACAGATATCCTTAACTCCTGGGGACCACTCCCGGGCACCTCTAAATCCCATGCGCCACTCACCACTCGTGTCTGTCAGCTTTTGACATACAGTCAGAGAAAGGAGGTCGCCATCACAATGCTATTAGCCTCCCCGTCTGACATAGCGGAAATCAACATCAGCCGTCGAGTTTTTTTTTACCTAAAAAGAGATTAATCACTTGTCCTAAAGATCTGCGGCCCATCTCGATTCAAAACGCCCTCATATCCATCTACGAGAAAGCGCTTGCGCGTAGAATCCGCGTTCATTTATGTAGGCGTAATTTGATCCCACCGAGTTTTCATGGGTTTGTCAAAGGGCGCTCGGTCCATTCAGCAATTGGTGAAGTGCATCAGTTTTGTCAGGATAATAGTCATCAGCTTGCTGTGGCTGTTTTTCTTGATTTTTCAGCTGCATTTGACCGGATCTCCATTCCCTTCGTTATCTCCTCTCTCAGGTCCCTCGGGTTGCCTGCGAGAATTGTTAACAGGGTGGAGATATTGTTGTACACCAAGCGGTTCTACTATGAAGACGACCCTGATGCGCGTCAGTTCTACCCTATTACAGGTGTACCTCAAGGATCCCCACTTTCTCCTATCTTATATCTTGCTGCATCCATTGTATTATTCAAGAATTTTAAACGTGATCAACATCTAGTGGTATATGCTGATGATACCACAGCCTTGTTCTCTGGACGCAGGTGCAAAGATGTAATCTCTGACATCAGCCGTTTCTTTTTAAGATTAAAAGATCAGTTGCCCCCATCCAATCTTATTTTAAACTCCTCTAAATCACAGGTGGTTGTCTTTAATGGCGTTCCTGCCACCAAAAAGAAACTTAAGAGACTAGCACTCTCTACACTCTCCTCCATTTTGCAGCATCAACCACTCCCCATCTTCACGAGTCGAGTAAAATATCTGGGGTTCACCGTTACGGTGAATTGGTCGGCGAAAGCTGACCTGGATAGACTTAAACGTATCCTGAAGAAAGCTAGGTGGGCTCTGAAACGGGCCCAGCATCTGTCATTGAATGGGATAACCCAAGTGCGCCTCTGGGGTACTTGGGCTATCTCGGGATTAGTCTTCTTCTCACGAGGACGTCCCCCAGAACAAAGACTAAGGTTTCTCAAGCTCCTCATCTCGAGATTACCAACCATAGTCCGCCTTGACTGGACTCTTAGGTGTGTGAGAGACCCCGAATGGTTCAGTCAGAGGGCGGCGCGCTGGTGCGGCCGAGGGGCTCAGATCCCGCTGGACCTGAGGCCGTGAATATAAGTTGAAGATTCCAAAATACACGTCGTGAACAGTTTCTATTTTAAGTTGTCTTTTGCATGTTTTTGTTTCTTAAGTTTTTATCAGTTATATAGTTATTAATAAAACCCTTACTTACTTACTTAATATTAAGATAAGATAAGGATTTTCTTAAACTAAACTTGTAACCGATAAAAAACGTGTTACACAGAACAAAACATGCAAGAGAAGACAAAAATAATATCATTTCGTTAATCATTCAATCTTCTATTTATTCTACGGCCTCAGGTCCAGCGGGATCTGAGCCCTCCAGCTAATCCAACACGCCGCTCTTCGACTGAACCACCCGGGGTCTATCACCCCCCGAAGAATCCAATCTAGGCGGACTATGCGCGGTAATCGCGAGATGAGGAGCTTGAGAAACCTTAGTCTTTGCTCTGGAGGACGTCCTCTCGAAAAGAAGACTAATCCCGAGATAGCCCAAGTACCCCAAAGGCGCACTTGGGTCTTCCCATTCAACGACAGATGCTGAGCTTGTTTCAGGGCCCACCTAGCTTTCTTCAGGATACGTTTAAGTCTATCCAGGTCAGCTTTCGCCGACCAGTTCACCGTAACAGTGAACCCCAGGTATTTTACTCGACTTGTGAAGGTAGGGAGTGGTTGATTAGTCAATATAGAAGATAGAGCTGAGAGTGCTAGTCTCTTTAATTTTTTCTTTGTCGCAGGGGTGCCATGAAAGACAACTACCTGCGATTTGGATGAATTTAAAATAAGATTGGATAGGGTCAGCTGGCCTGTTAATCTTAAAAAGAAACGGCTGATGTCCGAAGCGACATCTTTGCACCTGCGTCCAGAGAACAGGGCCGTGGTATCATCAGCGTATACCACTAGATGTTGATCACGTTTAAAATTCTTGAATAGTACAATGGATGCAGCAAGAAATAAGATAGGAGAAAGTGGGGATCCTTGGGGCACACCTGTAATAGGGTAGAACTGACACGCATCAGGGTCGTCTTCATAGTAGAACCTCTTGGTAAACAGTAATATCTCCACCCTGTTAACAATTCTCGCAGGCAACCCGAGGGACCTGAGAGAGGAGATAACAAAGGGAATGGAAATGCGGTCAAATGCAGCAGAAAAGTCAAGGAAAACAGCCACAGCTAGTTGATGGCTATTATCCCTACAAAACTGATACACTTCACCTATTGCTGAATGGACCGAGCGCCCTTTGACAAACCCATGAAAACTCGGTGGGATCAAATTACGCCTACATAAATGAACGCGGATTCTACGCGCAAACGCTTTCTCGTAGATGGATATGAGGGCGTTTTGAATCGAAATGGGACGCAGATCTTTGAGACATGAAACCGGACTATGCTTTGGTAAGAAAATTCTACGACTAATATTGATGCCGACTACATCGGATGGTGAGGCTAAAATCATTGTGACGGCCACTTCTCTTCTTTGATCGGCTGTCAAAAGCTGACAGACTCGAGAAGATAGTGGAGCGACGGATTTAGAGGTGCCCGGAAGTGGCCCCCAGGAGTTAAGGATATCTGTAACAGATAAGTCCCTACTCCTGAAGTCACACCAAGGCGGGATTGGTTGTGGAGATTGAGTGGCTCCATAATTATGTAGGGATAGTGACTCCTTCAAAACATTATCAAGGCCTATACTACCAATCCAACCTAAAGCTCCATCCTTCCAACAGACAAACTTCTCCTTTTTGAATATCTTCCAGAAGGAAGACTGAGAAGGGTTAAGGTGAGCGATGTTCGCCTTATCCCTGCTCAGCTGGAACCTATATCTAGTGCTCCAGTATTCATTCGAGATGGCCTGCCTGGCGGAAACATAGACATTGGGAAGAAGTAGCATTTTAGCCAAAACCTTGAGTTTTGTTGGAGTGGGATTGTAAATATGACCTTTATAGGTAGTCGAAAGAAACGCGGTAGCTTGCGAGGAGAGGAAGGAATTAAATTCGGTCAAATTCTCATTACCAATTCTGGGGAAGAGTTGGATAGCCGCCTGAAAGAAAGCCACTCTGATGGGATCAAAGTGAAACCTCCTTCTAAGCAACGTATCTTCCTCTATCCGCCAACGAATTAGGTCATGAGAGATGGTCTGTTTTTGGCGCGACTGCTCAGTACAGATGGGTTTCAACAACCACATCTTATGAAGCAGTAATATGTCGAGGAGAGAATTAGTTGTTGAGCAATGAAAAGTTGGGGATGGTGGTTTGTGAATAAGGTAATCGTTCCTGGCTCTGCGGAGTGCTGCATTAATCCAACGACCAGTTCTGTCGTTGAAGTCACCGAGTAACATATCATAGCCACTACCCAAAATACGGTCCAGGAGATCACGGTTCTTGTGAATTTCCCCTGGTCTAATATAGATATTGGCTATGCTGATACGTTTACCATTCTTACAAAGTGAAACAGCTAAACAAGACAGGGCTGGACAAGAATAGTTTAAAAGAAGGGATGATCTTAAGGAGCATTTAACTATGGTTAAAAGACCTTGAGATGAAGAGGCGTGAGGAGGGGTTATGTACGGAGTGAAGTGGGTGTAAATATGCTTGGGGATAAATCGAGTAATGTCCTGGGGGATACGGATAGACCGCGTCTCCTGAAGGACTATAACATCCGCATCTCTTCCAGATAGAAGGCTAAGGGCAGAAGCACCTCCCGAATTCCACTGAAGTATATTCAGTGAAAAAGGCTCTTGACTACTTTGCATTGTGTTACGACAGCTGGAGTGGGATGCCTACCTCCTAGCAGAAACTAGGAGAGAGAAAGTTGCCCTTCTCACTCCCAGCCCTACCAGGAGAAGACACTTGCCCACCGGCATTATCTTCATCTCCCTTTGAGGCCAACAACTCCCAACATATATCATCTTTCTTTGCCAACTTCAAGGAAGCCAACTTTTGTTTAGAAGATGATCTCTTCTTAGAACGGGGGCTCTCTTTGAAGAGGTAAGAATCGTCGATGGAGGAGAACGGGACTCCTCGAATTTCGCTATCAGATGGTTCGTTAAGGCTCGAATCTCGTCTTTATATATCTGCAGTATTGCGTCAACAATTTTGAAAATGTCGGTGTCCGACATACCATAACCGTTTGAATTGGATAAGCTGGTAGCGGCAAAGTGGGCCGGTTTGACCGGTGCCCCACAATGCCTTAATTTGTATTCTTTGATGATAGGACATCTAGACCAGGTAGGGTGCTGACCACCACAATTGGAACATATAGGGGGGAGAGAACATTTCCCCTCATGGACTTCGGAAGAGCTGCAAACCCCACACGTATGGGGCCTAGTACAGTTCGAGGACCACTGCCCCCAGAGGTGGCACCCATTGCAATGGGGGTATGTTAAGTCATCAGCATCTACGATATTGAAAGAAAGATTGTACCCCAAAAAGGGGTTACATTTGCTTTTAGCCAGACATTCCGCCTGGTCGACTGCGGTAGAACAGAATGCTATTGGTATAGCCTGGCCTTTCTTGCCCAGGATTGGGCGAATATTATGAATTTTGAACTCAGATGTGAGAGCAATGATATCTTCCTCCGTTGCGAAGGGCGGAAAATTATTAATTTTCAGAGTCGCCTGAATAGGCCTGTAAGTAGTTGACCCAAATTCTTTTAGGTGTGTTTCGAAAAATTCTAGGTACGATGCTGCCAGATCTGGAGAGCTGAAAGAAACCCGGATTTCGGAATCTAAATATTTTATCGAATTAAATAGAATTCTCTTCTTATAAGAGCTTGTAAACTCTCTCAGAAAAATATTGAAAAGATTCTTCCTTTCAAATGGTTGAAGAAGTCTGATTATTACCAGATTCACCACTTTAGGCACAGGAGGGAGTTCTCCATCCGTGCTTGAGATTAAAAAATTAGACGAAATAGGACTAACCTTGTTTTCTTTGGCTTGAAAATTCGATGTTACATTGGAAATACCTGAGTTCCGCTCCATATTTGCTTGATTTTGTAAGTTGTTTGAAGCACCGATGGTAAATTTTTTTACAAACTTTTTTTTGACACTACAAATAATGAAATAAATTCCCTACCTTGCAATTCTGCAACAAATATGAGTGGGAATTTTTACCAACACTAACGAAAATATGTAAACTATAGTACAACTGACCTCATCACTCAAGATTTTTGACATTTTATCTTTGAACCCTTATTTTATCGGCTATTTCAAAAGATTTTGTGTTACAACAATTAAACGAATTAAGTAATTTTTATTCTCATTCGCCAGACTTAAATTAATCTTAAATATATCAATGTATATTGATACTGCATTATTTACAACTTTAACTTGATTAGATGTTGAATCTGCAACGTAACTGCGACTATGAGAAACAATTATGATTTTTTTGCCTGAAGAAGGTCGCTAGGAGCGAATGAAAATTTGTAAAAATTTTCAAATAAATTCCCTACCTTGCAATTCTGCAACATATTTAATAATATTAATATCATTAATATTATTATTAATTACCTTGCAATTTCTTCAACAAATATGAGTGGGAATTTTTACCAACACATTTTTATTAGAATAAAATATTAGATACTCGAAGTTCATCAAAGGAAATACGTCTTTACCATGTATTTGGGCTGTTGCTATGCTGGGTAGAGGTATAGGGTTCGAAACCTTATAACAAAGCAGTTCCTCCTGGTGACCAATAATCCTTACTAGAATACATCGTATATCATTTTATGTATGGATAATAAATAATTAAATCAGCTAACTGAGTCTACGTATTTAATATAATTATAAAATAAACAAAACATATTAATGCTAAATCAAAATTTAATAATTAAATAATAAAATAAATAATTGCTTTTAGATTTTCTATAATTTAAATTTTCTATAATTTAAATCAAGTTAAAAAAATGAAGGTTAAAATAAACGTCATTTTTATGAATTGAGTAATAAATAACAGACATTGTATCAGAATAATAATTAGAGGTCATCAGGAGGAACTGCTATGCTATCAGGTTTCGGCCCCTAACTCCTCTACCCAACATAGCAGCGGGGCCAAATACATGCTAATGATGTATTTCCTCTGAAATAACTATCTAGTATCTTATTCTAATACAAAGTATATTATTTATTAATCCATCCATAAAAATTTGCCACTTTAGAGTTTAAATTTATTCTTTATATTATTGTGTTGATTTATATATTTTACTATTTTCTGCTTGATGTTATTTTTATAGTAACCTAGTTTAAAATATGTATCCATTAAATTATTTAAATGATTTTGAAGAAAGCCAATATCATTACATATTGTTGCAATTCTTAAAATTTCATTATTTAATGTATTACATTTTATATTATATGGTATGCATGAATGCTCATGCAAAAATATGTTTCTTGTAAATTTAAATATGTCATCTTTACGATATAAATTAATAGTAGTTTTAGTTAATGTTAATTTAATGTTCATATCTAGATATACACCTTCTTTATCATTTATATTGGTTTTGTTAAGAATAAGGCTTTCTAGATATATGTGCTCACTAATTGAATAAAAATTATTAGAATTAAATACACATACATCATCAATGTATCGAAACATATTTCATATATTTATATTGTTTAGATTTAGTTTTTACACAGTTATGAACAAATTCATATTCTATAAAGCTTAAAAATAAGTCAGATATAATTGGGCTACTACTACCACCCATGTGAACACCTTTTACTTGTCTAAATATAGATGTCCCTACTTTTAAATAATTTTGATTTATCAAAATATTTAATGATTCTATTAATTCAATTTTATCCGTATATTTATATTATTTAAAGGTTTAATTTTTGTTAGATAGGCGTTATAATTATTATAACATATATATGTATATCTTTTTCCGAATATAAGATTAATTAATTTTACTAACGCTTCTTTAATATCTACTAAATCTAGATTTGTATAAAGAGTACTAAAATCGTATGTATTTGCATTTTGAAAATTTATTCCTTTTGTCTGTTCTAAAAATTCTTTTGTAGAATTAATACTGAAATAGTGTTTTATACCAGTATTAATTTCGATTACCTTGCAATATTTTTTAAAGTGTGCTTTAATTACTTTAAGTATTTTATTCATATAGACAGAAAGTGGTTTTAATGTACATTTAAACGCACTACATATGAACCTAGGTTTTATTGGATTTTTATGTAATTTTGGATTCTAATAGAATATCGGTATAGTTCTATTATCTAATTCAATCTTTATACCCTTTTTATCCATTATAGAACAGTGACTTGTAATAATTGTTTCTAAACTCAACTCACTACGTTCATATGTTGGATTTACATTTAAATCATTAGAATTAACCTCTTTCACTAGTATATCATAATAAAGCTTTTTGCATATGAAGACAAAGTTATTACTAGCTTTATCAATGGTTGTTATTATATAGTTATCCTTTAATTTAGTAAGTTCTTTATACATATCTTTATTAATTTTATCTTTTCTTTTATAATTGTTTGTTTTTTTTTCATTTTATTTTTAATTTTATCAAATGTATAATCTTTCCAAATTTTTATCTTAGATATATTCGAACTTTCACTATTAATCAGCTTACTAGAGTAATCATTTAAGTTATTATTTAACGAATTGTAAATTTTATTTTTGTCGTTGTTATTATTTAATCTATATTTATACCCTTTCGATAGCAGCTTTCTTAATTCACAATTTTCAATTAATTCTAGATTATAGGTACATATATGTTCATTTATTTTATCAAAACTAAGACTTTTACAATTGCATTCTGTTTCCATTGTTTCTAATATTATCGTTACATATTGATTTTAATTCTTTATTATAATTACAAATTTTTCGTCCTAATGGTGGTAGGAGTTTATACCTTATTTTAGGAATTTATTTACTTAAATCTGACCCTATTATTTCTTTACTTTTAGAATTATTTAAAAGTCCGGCTATATTTATGTTATCTATACATTTATTAATGAAGTTTATGGTTAATGTATATTTTCTATTGTTATTATTTACATTTATTGTACGATTATAGTATTTTGTATTACAATAACTGTCTATTTTACAGTTTAGCCTATCATAGTCGTTAATTAATTTTTGAATTATTGAACATATGATATCTATAGAAAAACTTGGTTTATTTCCATAAAGATCTTTTAGCTTATTATCTCTTTAAAGTTGTTTTAATATTTCTAATTGTTCATTTATATACATATCTTTTTTAATATTTTTAACTCTTTTTTTATTCCTTTTATCACCATGACTTCTTGGTTTGCGTTTAACCGGATTATTATAATATAGTTGTTTATTATGTACTATACTACTTCTGCTAATTCCTTGTGCCACGTAATTCAATCCTAATGGGTACATGGAATTAAGCGTTTTAATCCAAAAATCTTATTTTTCTAATATTTTTTGATTTAATATTGATATGTTTTCTTCGATAATATGTTCTAAAATAAATAATTTACAGTTTTTAATATCATGTCCTATTAATCTCATATGTTTATGAAATATAGTTTGACTATTATGCTGTATATTATATATGTGTTGCCTAAACCTAGTTTTTAACATTTGATATGTTTTTCCTATATATTGCAATCCACATGTACATTGTATAAGATACACTACACCTGCGGTATTGCAGTTACAATTATTATTAATATTTAATGAAAAACATTTGTTTGTCGCATTACTTACGATACAATTGTTATTATTTATAACATCACAAACTATACAATTTTTTCTGTTACATTTAAAAGATCTAAAATTGAAATCATTAGTACTTACGTATTTTTCCAATATGGTTGAGTACATGTAACTTTTAAGTCATAATTTTTAACTTTGCTTTTTCGGTGTCGCCACCTAGTTTAGTTGACTCAGACTAAACTTACAACGGGCCATCCAGCAGCATCTGACAGGGGGCTGCCCTGCTTAAAGCGGTTGCAGCAGTTATAGTAGTTTTAGTTAATATTAATTTAATGTTCATATCTAGATATACACCTTCTTTATCATTTATATTGGTTTTGTTAAGAATAAGGCTTTCTGGATAAATGTGCCAACTAATTGAATAAAAATTATTAGAATTAAATACACATATATCATCAATGTATGGAAACATATATTTCATATATTTATATTGCTTAGATTTAGTTTTTACACAGTTATGAACAAATTCATATTCTATAAAGCTTAAAAACAAGTCAGCTATAATCTGGCTACTATTACCACCCAATGGAACACCTGTTACTTGTCTAAATACAAATGTCCCTACTTTTAAATAATTTTGATTTATCAAAATATTTAAGGATTCTATTAATTCAGTTTTATCCATATATTTATATTTATTTGATGGTTTAATTTTTGTTAGATAGGCGTTATAATTATTATAACATATATATGTATATCTTTTTCCGAATATACTTTGTATTAGAAAATACAAAGTATATATAATACTAGATAAACAAATTTCATCGGAGTAAATTGGTCATTAATACGCATTTGGAACAGCTGTTATGTATGGTCGAGGAATAGGTGCCAAAATTTAATGGCATATCAGTTCCTCCTGATGACCTCTAATCCTTATTCTGCTACAACATTTGTTATTTATTAATCAATTCATAGAAATTGACTTTAAATTAAATTTTAATATTAAACTCGATATAAGTTAAAAAATCTTATAAAAAATTTTCATTATTTCTAATTATAATATAAAATGCGAGTGCTAATAATCTGATCTGATTCATTTAGATTCTTAAAATATGCAATGTATTGATCGTGTTAACTCGATGATATGGAATAATACAATAAAATTTAATGCTAATGCTTATTTTATTTAATGCTTTTGTTTTCTAAAAACAGTCTTTTTAATATTTAATGTTTTTTATTTTAATTGTTGTAAAATCTTATAACAATTCTTTATAATTATATATTATTTATTTTTTAAATTTTGATCTAGCATTATTATTGTTAAATTGTATTTCATTTAAAAAATAATTTTATATATAATTATAATTTTTTAATAATCACTTACTTATCTGTATTATCTTCTCAAACACTCACGACCGTAGGTTCAAAGGAATGTGAGCCCCCGACCGCACCAGCGCGTCGCCTTCCGATTGAACCATTCGGGGTATCTAACACCTAATAGTTCTGTCCAGGAGGACTATGGTCGATAATCTTGAGATGAGGAACTTAAGAAACCTTCGTCTTTGCTCTATGCGACTTCCTCTAAAAAAGAAAACTAATCCCGAGATAGGTTAAGTACTCCATTAAATTAGAAAACCCAAGTGCTTGGGTTTTTCAATTTAATGACAGATGTTAGTACCGCTTCAGAGCATTCCTAGCTCTGTTCAGAATACGTTAAAGTCTATCCAGGTAAGCTTTCGCCGACCAATTCACTAAAATGGTGAACCCTAGATATTTTACTCGACTCGTTAAGATGGGTAGTGGTCGAGGCTGCAAAATGGAGGAGAATACATGGAGTGCAAGTCTCTAAAGCTTCTTTTTGGTCGCAGTGGCGCCATGATATATAAGATATTTCTACTATATAAGACAGTAGAAAGTGGGGAACATTGAGGCACACCTGTTATAAGGTAGAACTTACGTGCATCAGGGTTGTCTTCAGAATAGAACTGCTTGGTATACAGCAATACCACCACCGTGTTAACAATTCTCGCAGGCAACACGAGGTTCCTGAGAGAGGAGATAACGAAGGGAACAGAAATTCTGTCAAATGCAGCAGAAAAATCAAGAAAAACAGTTACAGCAAGCTATTAAAAATTATCCTGACAAAACTTATGCACTTCACCAATTGTTGAATCAAACGAGCGTCCTTTGACAAACCCATAAAAACTTGATAGAATTTAATTACGCCTACATAAATGATCGCGGATTCTACGCGCAAGGGCTTTTTCTTAGATGGATATGAGGAAATTTTGAATCGTAATGGGTCGCAGGTCTGTTGAACATGAAACCGATTTTTTCTTTGATACAAAATATTCAACGACTGATGCTGGCAGCATCAGATGGTGATGCTAACAGCATTGTGACGGCCACTACTCTACTTTGATCGGCTGTCAAAAGCTGACAAATTTGAGAAGAAAGTAGAGCGACGATTTTGGAGATGCACGGTAGTGGGCCTTAGGAGTTAAGGATATCCGCAACGGATATATCCCTACTCCTGAAGTCACCTCAAGGTGTGATTGGTTGAAGAAAGAGGGTTGCTCCATATTATGCAGTGATAGTGACTCCTCTAAGACTTGAACAAGGCGAACGCTACCAATCCACTCGATACCCTCTTACGCCAAGAGACAAACTTCTCATTCTTGAATATCTTCTAGAAGGAAAAATTATAGGGCTTAAGACGAGCAATACTCGTTCTGCCTCTACTCAGCTAAAGCCTATATCTAAAACTCCAGTATTCAGTCGATAGAATCTGTTTAAAGGAAGCGGCTGGATTAGGAAGGTAAAGCATTTTAGCTATGATCTTGAGTTTTGTCGGATTGCGACTGTAAATGCGACTTTTGTGGGTAGTCGAAAGGCTCTTCGTAGCTTGTGAAGAGAGGTATGAATTAAATTCGGTAACAATTTTATTTTCTATTATGGGGAAAGTTAGATAGCTGCCTGAAAGAAGGCCACTATAATAGGATCAAAGTGAAACCTCCTTCTAAGCAACGTATCTCCCTCAAGCCGCTAGCGTATTTGGTCATGAGAGGTATTTAGTTGTTGGCGTGACTGCCTAGGGCAGATGTGTAAGCTGCTTAACGCTTGGTAGGCAAATTACTCACTGTTTCAAGATAATTTATAAGAAACAGAATAAAACAATCCAAAATATAATTCATCGAACTTGCTTGAAAACTAGAAGAATAATGCTGTATTAATAATACATAGTTTCAGTGTTTCTGACGGAGGTAATATTACCGGAGATAAAAGTCCACCGGTCAATACTAACATGTCAGTAGAAAAAATTATATCAGTTAACTGAGTCTACTGACAAGGTTAAAAAACTGAGTTAAATGGTATTTTGAATGTTTTTCTATGTCCACATTCGAATAATAGGAAATCTTAACTTTTTAAAAATATATAGATAACGTAAATTAAAGTACAACATAAAAGTGTTACAACTGTTAATGTTTTGCGCCCTCTATTGTTTCAGTCTCTTTATTGTCCGCCATTGTGAGCGGCTTCATGACTTGCTCCTTCTTTTTTGTCTTTTCGATGGGATTACCGAAGCTGCTTTTTTTACCATTCACTGTCTCGACTTTCGCATCCTTTTTCGGTTGTTCCGATTCGATTATCTTCTTCTTACGTTTTATGTCGTTCTTTTAACTCGACGCTGATTTTCCGTTCATATTCTCTTTCTTCCCCACTTTCTTTGATCGCTTTCTGTCTGAGTTGGATTTCCGCTTGGATCCTTTTCGCGCTTTACTGCTGCCAGTCGCCGCCGAGCGGACGTCACTTCTTTCTTCAGTCCCCGTCATCATCGTCTTTTCGTCGGGGGCTTCGCTCTGCTTCTCGCCTGACCCCTTCCTGTTTTTGCTCTTTTCGGCCTGGGGGCAAAACATCACGCCGCTCGTTTGTTCTGAGTAAACTTGACTCTTACAAAGATCCCTGTATTTATTCGTCAAGTGCATCTCTACATTGCACATATTTTTGTTTGCGGCTTTATCACTTCTTTGATAAAACAAGATGTATGCGGACCTTTGCCGATCCTGCAGTAACTTGCTAAAGTCCTTGTACCGGTCCACAACGTCATCGTTAAAAGTAAACCAACGAATGACGGGGTCGTTTTTCTTAGATCCGTGTGGTATCTGTGCACAGGGCACTTGCAGCCTGGCATCACAGATGTAGTGACCAAACTTCGGACAGAACCCCTCGTGGCTGACTATCGCGTGGAGTATATATTCAGTGGGTAACGAGGGTTGTACGCAATAATCATACATATTTAGATGTTCTGGAATAGCTACCTTTGTCATGAGCTTTGAAGTAACAATGTCACGGCTGCAGTCCCGAGTACTTGCGTCAAACACATTCGAGTAAGGACATGGCTCGATTCCGAAGCGCAGCAATGAGATTATCAACATTGACGGAAGTGAGTTAATTTTTCGGCTGATCTTTACACCATACTTCCCGCAATGGATGCACATGAAACCGTCAACCATCTCATCACCAAACCTCTTTTGCACACAGGCATTTAGATCGCACTCATCTGGATAGTCAGTTTTCCATTCGGGCCGTGGCTGTGGGATTGAGTTAGCGTCTTTGACTTTCATGGCCCCGCCCAATCTGGTACCAAGACAGAGATCGAAACTCACGTCTTCTGATCGAGTCACTGCGTCACAGTGAGTGCATCGTAGGGTATTACACACCGTAAACGAGAAGAGGTCATCGCAACCGGGTAGTAGGTCAAAAATAGAGAGCAACATCTCGTGTGCGTCATGTTGTCTAAGTTTCTCGAGTAAGGTCAGGTCCAGTATACCCCTTAGGGCTCTCTTGACTGTGCCCTGTTTACTATTTGCATGTTCTAATATGTCGGCGAGGCAATTCATATGCCCCAAAAATGTAACGACGCGGTTTTCAATATCAGTAGGCGGGTGCGTAACCGTACGATATTGCCGATTTCGCTTTCTGATTGCTTTGACTGTGAATCGTGTTACGCCAAATGGTTGATTGTCAATTGATTCCTGTTTTTTCCTAATGCAATTAAGAATCTCGCTGAAAGCGTGTTGTGTGCGAACATGGATCATGAACATATCGAGGCAAAAGAGGGACCTCAGGATAGCGTTCAAAAAACAACTGTTGCCTATATTGGGGAAACCGATAGGACGTGAATGACCTTGCGATACAATTCGTTTGGATGGCGCGTATTGGCTTTCTGCGTCGCTGTAATGGCCATTATTTCGTGAATAAAATTCCTCCGTTAAGACTAAGTGGTTTGGAGACGGATGAGAGATTGTCAGGTCATCGACACATTTCGCCATATTAAGAGGCGAACCTTCGCTGTAACCCTGATTGAGACCTTCATGCTGTTGTTTTTTGGATGGAATGGAAGATTCATCAACGTTTTCGAGTTCTTCTGCTGTCAGGAATACGTCAGTGGTCAGATGAATCATCTCATTATCTTCCCTGTCAGTAAGTTTTTCTTTAAAGGTGCTCAGTTCTTTGTCAACCATATCTTCGATGCTACCTTGTTTTTGTGACTTTTGCATCTCATCTTGGCTTTCTTTGAAAAATCGTTCGAGCGGTTTATGGGTTACCGGAGGGCGTCCCCATGAACTAGACGAGTAGGATATTCCAAGTGATGCCAATAGCGCACGGGCGTTACCACGCATAAGGGCCACTGAGGTACGTTGGAACAACTTGGTAACCGCTACGCTATAGGGAATACCCCGAACTTTACTAACATTACCAGCGATACGTCTAATTAATTGTTCGCCCTTGACATTCCAACCTCCAAACACCTCAACAACAGCGGGTGTGAACACATAACCATGGGCCTCCATACGCGCTCGGTATTTTCGATCCTTAACATTGGCAGCATATGCCGCTGCTGCGTAGCCTTCTGAAATAGCAGCTTCTGCCAGGAAACCGCTCTGTTGTGGGTGCGTAACGGCAAAATCCACCGCTTCTGGGGGGTCTTCATGTATCAAGATATCGGCTGGTCTTTCACGAAGATCAGGCAATAATCTCTGTGGTTCTAGCGAGACGTGCATTCGAGCATTCTGCGCCGCATGGAATAAAACATCTCGAATGCCATCATGACGAAGGCCTCGATGTCCCCCGTATTGACATGTGAGCGCGTGCAGACCATAAATATCCGATGAACGAAGGCAACGGTCGCACCGATGTTTCTTTGGGAAAATGGCTAGTCCCAACCATAGACGCACGAGGATACAAAATTGTGGCGGCGTTAGATCTACTCGTTGGATTTGACAGGGGGTTACTTGCAGCCAGGTACTTGCATGCGGTCTTGCTATTGCGAGTAGTCGCGCTCTATCAAATTGGTTCGCTTGACCGAGCAATCATTCATGTGACTTCTTATCGACCATAAATGACATTCGTGATTGTTTTGTGTTGGCAGGAGGTTCAAACTCATTTTGTAACATACTGACCATCCGACTCAAAGTGTCATCATAACCTACGTACTCTCTGGGGTCGCGCGATCCATTACGTGCAACCGACAATATGCTAGAGATATACGCGCAAAATGAGTGCTTCTCTCCACTCCGCAGACCGAGTCCTCCAAGGTTTAGAGGGAGCGCAACTTGTTGTCGAGTGGCCTCATTTAATTGAGTCGCTGTTATTCGCTCAAAGGCTTGCATGACTTCCTGGTCAAACCTGTGTAAAAAACTTTCCATTACTAGGGGTGGAATTGTACGGTTGAAATGATTGATCACTGGGCCGGCGACACAATGACGCAACAGCAAATATGCAATCTGCGGATCTGGAAGCGAAGAAACAGCGTCGATTGCTTGTTTTAGCTTGGGGAAAGCTTGCTCGTGCAGGTGTGAGTTTACGAAAATATCGTCACCAATGGGTGTTCCAAGCACATGAAAATTACATGTCATATTTGCAGATGGACGTTCTGTGCACAGCGAAATGCACTTCCGAACAGCTACCGGATCACCGGTAACTTCAGTCTTTGCCCAATTTAAGTTCAGGTTCAAAACGTGGAACGCCTTCTCTAGTTTGTTGAGGGTATTAGCCACAGCCTCAGGGTTGCCTCCAACGATGCCGTCATCGAGGTACCAGCAGTTAACTTCGATTCCCTCACTATCATTGGGCTGGGTAATCACCTTCTGGATCGCTAGAGAGAAAATAAAAGGTCCCAAAGGATCGCCCTGTTGAACTCCCTGCTCTGATATTAGAGGTTCCATGTTTCCAAACCTTAGATTTGATGGCTTGTCGTAACACCAGCTAACCCATGGGTAAATCTCTGGGGTGAGATCAAACACCTCGTCTAGCATTGATGATCGGTTGACACAATTGAATGCATTGGACAGGTCCATCTTGGCCCAAACCCAATCAAGTCGGTTTCTATACGATGTGTGAATCCTTCGTACTTTGTGTATTATTGTTTCAATGGCGTTAGGAGTCGAGACACCAAGTTGTGTCGGGCGGAGAATCCGTGCAAAGCTACCTCTCAGCTTCATACAGATACATTCGGCGCAAAGTCGACGCAGCGTCTCACCCGAAGCAATTGGCCGAACCCCTCCATCTATTTTAGGCACTCCTATCAATGCTGCTCCAGCTAACCACGGCGCAAGCTCAGTTGGGGCAAGCCCCGCCAATAAGTGGTTGACAAGCTGTGTAAGCCTCTCCAATAAGCTGCCCCCACAATCCGCTGCAATCATGTCCTGCAAATGTTCAGGACGCCACCCTAGGCAACCTGGTGAAGTTGACGGTTGAAATGACTGGATGGCTCTCCACACAAGGTCTCGGTCTACTTGTACAGCGTCACTTATATCACTGCATCGCTGAGTATCCGGATACATTAACGGAAACTCACCTTGGACACTATGACGGGGGTGTAATTGAACCAATCGTTCTCGCACTTCCTGCGAAGCGTCACAAAGATCGTTTGACGTCAGCCGCCGCACTGCCTTACCATAGTTCCCTCTCCTAGCAATAGTGATCACCTCCGATACTTTGCCACACCTGTTTGTGCTCCTTGAGTATCTCTTATCTGCTAAAGAACCTGCGAGATCGGTAATACAGGAATTTGCGAACATGTTCAGATGTTCGCTAATAGCTTTTTATGCCTCTCGTGAACGTAAACGGTCTTGCTGGGTTGCTGTCAGGTGAAAGCATAACTTTGGCATACTCAATAATCGAACCCATGAAGCAATATTGTTCCTTGTAAGAACCGCTTTAATCGCATCAGCGAATAACAGTGCAGCATGTGTACGGGTGCTCCATGGAAGTCGAACAACAGTTTGAACCGGAGCAGACCAAACTTTTGCCAATGCCGAGATATCATCATTATGAGAGTCTTGTTCACTCTGGTCTGCAGTCACTCCAACGAGGGACTTCGACGTATCTGAGCAATACGTTGCAATTTGTCCAGTCGGATTAAACACGCAACTCGTACAGACCCACTTGGGAATCGTCTTGGACTGCTTCTTTGTAAGGCCAACACAGAAAAGGTGAAAATAATTCCCGCAAGCGTGAAATTGCGTTATACGCTTCCGGTTGCGAACCTCTCTACAAATATGGCACATTAAAATTAACTTGAGAAATGAACTCGCCATTAGAACTTGTAGGGTGTGAGGCGGAGTGAGCTGACGTAATTGATGATGGAATCAAATTGTTACCCGTTCTGTCCATTGTCGATCTGATGGGTCTGATGGGTGTTTGCAGGATGCACTTTCTTGTTCTGTTCTTGATCTTTTCTTGATCTTTAACTATGTTCTTGATCTGTTCTTGATTGTGTATATTAATTGTATGTTATTTATTGTATTATTTCTTTCGGTATTATTTGTATAGAATGTATTTACTTTAGATTTTAAGTATTTAACAATCAAGACAATTTTAGCTCAAGACAATTTTGTTTATTCGATTTCAGATATTGTCGGATTCTGTCATTTGTGATATTCTCACACCTGATTTCCTCTTACTGTTTTGTTAGCAGTGCGTATGATATCAGAAAGGCTAGTAGGAGACCATCATTTTGAAAAGCTGAAAAAATCTCTGAGGCAAGATATTACCACACAGAGAGAGGAGGAGTAAACCAAGGATAACGCATCCTTGGTTGAACGCTGTTAAGCCCTTGTGCTATGTATAGCGCAATTATCACCAACCGACTACTCTTAGCTGCTATTGTTTTGCGTAAACGATCTGTATACAATCTGGATGTTGTAGATATGTGGTAGGTGATGCTTGGAATATAGATTAGTTTGTAATGGTCACGCAGAAGGCGCGAACATCGAGAATAGCAGGAACACTGCCCTTTAAAGTATTTAACAATCAAGACAATTTTACTCGATTCTAAAATATAAATATCGTTACTAATTCATTTTTATTTATATACTTACTGATTGCTGTTCCAAATCGACGATACATTACTGCGACTAAAAGGTATGTGTCGGTGTAGCACTGTAAAAAGTCTGGGCCCATGTGATCTGACAAGTTGTGATCTAAGTGCGCCACCAGTGTTGTGAAATCCTTTAAATTTTTTCGCTCCTTTATTTAAAATTCCAAAGGATCGTTTCCTAAATTTTAAAAAATTTCAAAATATGCTACATTTAAATATATATAAAAGCTCATGCTAAAAAACAGTCTACTTACATTTACGATTGTAATATTATTATGATGTTCTTCAAAAGATTGTAGTTGTATATTTGCTGCACCAATTTTAAGATTTTTGGTTTTGCACTTTGTCAAATTTTTTAATCGTTGTCTTTGTGCAAAATTTTCTGTTAGTTGCGATTGTATCTTTTGTTCTATTGACCAAAATTTTGCGAGTAACATGTGCAGTAATTGTTGGTTAATTTCTAAAAAGGTCATTAGTTTTGAATGTCACTTAGCATTTATTGATGAGATTATTCATCTTTACATTGCTGATCATTTACGCTTTTTTGAATGTCACTTTGTCTTTATTGAACGTACTGAATAGCTATGCACATGATCTTTTTCTCTTTTTTACAAGCGCACAATTTAATTGTTCATTATTACTAACAAGTAAATCACTTTTATGACACAATAAGATAATTAACTGAGTCTTTTTATTTTGTAATTTGACTATTTAAATTTGATATGTATTTTGTATTATGTCTAATCGCAAAATTAAATATATTAATCTTAAGATTTCCTATTATTCGAATTTGGATATGGAAAAACATTCAAAATACCATTTAACTCAGTTTTTTAACCTTGTCAGTAGACTCAGTTACCTGATATAATTTTTTCTTCTGACATGTTAGTATTGACCGGTGGACTTTTATCTCCGGTAATATTACCTCCGTCAGAAATACTGAAACTATGTATTATTAATACGGCATTATTCTTCTAGTTTTCAAGCAAGTTCGATGAATTATATTTTGGATTGTTTTATTCTGTTTCTTATAAATTATCTTGAAACAGTGAGTAATTTGCCTACCAAGCGTTAAGCGGCTAACACATCTGCCCTAGGCAGTCACGCCAACAACTAAATACCTCTCAAGACCAAATACACTGGCGACTTGAGAAAGATACGTTGCTTAGAAGGAGGTTTCACTTTGATCCTATTATAGTGGCCTTCTTTCAGGCAGCCATCTAACTTTCCCCATAATAGAAAATAAAATTGTGACCGAATTTAATTCATACCTCTCTTCACAAGCTACGAAGAGCCTTTCGACTACCCACAAAAGTCGCATTTACAGTCGCAATCCGACAAAACTCAAGATCATAGCTAAAATGCTTTACCTTCCTAATCCAGCCGCTTCCTTTAAACAGATTCTATCGACTGAATACTGGAGTTTTAGATATAGGCTTTAGCTGAGTAGAGGCAGAACGAGTATTGCTCGTCTTATGCCCTCTCAGTCTTCCTTCTGGAAGATATTCAAGAATGAGAAGTTTGTCTGCTGGCGTAAGAGGGTAGCGAGTGGATTGGTAGCGTTCGCCTTGTTCAAGTCTTAGTGGAGTCACTATCACTGCATAACATGGAGCAACCCTCTTTCTTCAACCAATCACACCTTGAGGTGACTTCAGGAGTAGGGATATATCCGTTGCGGATATCCTTAACTCATAAGGCCCACTACCGTGCATCTCCAAAATCGTCGCTCTACTTTCTTCTCAAATTTGTCAGCTATTGACAGCCGATCAAAGTTGAGTAGTTGAAGTCACAATGCTGTTAGCATCACCATCTGATGCTGCCAGCATCAGTCGTTGAATATTTTTTATCAAAGAAAAAATCGGTTTCATGTTCAACAGACCTGCGACCCATTATTATTCAAAATTTCCTCATATCCATCTACGAAAAAGTGCCAGCGCGTAGAATCCGCGATCATTTATGTAAGCGTTATTTAATTCTACTAAGTTTTTATGGGTTTGTCAAAGGACGCTCGTTTGATTCAACAATTGGTGAAGTGCATAAGTTTTGTCAGGATAATTTTTAATAGCTTGCTGTAACTGTTTTTCTTGATTTTTCTGCTGCATTTGACAGAATCTCTGTTCCCTTCGTTATATTCCTGAATATAAAATAGAGTAAATTTAAAAGATCACCCTGTATAACTAGGCATAATATGATTTAAATATTCTAACAAAATACTAATATTATATATTTAATATTATATATTAAATATTATATATTTAAATATTCTAACACCGTCAAACTACTAATTAGGTGCAGGAGATTCAATAAGCGACCATTTATATTTTACTTTTTGCTTGTAAAGTTGGGTAGTACGATTAATTAAATCAAAAGCTTTCGTAAAGTTAATAAAATAATCATTAATGAAAACGTTACGGTGAAAACAATAATGCACTAACTCATCGTTGCTCGATTTGTTTAAAAGCCATAAACTTTTCAGTGGCTAGAAATAATTCACTAAATTATTAAACGGGCTTGAGTAATTTTGATGAGTAAGGATTCTGCATGGTAATTCAGTTGTAAAAATCAATTTGGTATTTCACCAAATTGCTATTTCAATTCGTATTTAGTCTAATACTTCTAAATCAATCATAACATCAAATCATTAACGGAGTTTTAAAAAACATCTAATTTGTTTTGGCTTATTGTGGATTAACTATCGATAAACGAAATTCATCCAGACTTAACGTCTGAATGAATAATTCAGAATTTTAATTTTGCGCTTGGAGATATTTCTCGGTCGAAAATTTCAGTAGTAATTCGCTTGGAAATGATCAGTGGGACGTTTGAGTGTTTTATTAATTTGAAGGATCTTATTAAAAGACAAACCTAGTTCATATTGTAAAACTTTAGGAAATATTTTACCATTAAAAAAGCCTTATTCTTAACAAAACCAATATTAATGATAAAGAAGGTGTATATCTAGATATGAACATTAAATTAACATTAACTAAAACTACTATTAATTTATATCGTAAAGATGACATATTTAAATTTACAAGAAACATTTTTTTGCATGAGCATTCATGCATACCATATAATATAAAATATAATACATTAAATAATGAAATTTTAAGAATTGCAACAATATGTAATGATATTGGCTTTCTTCAAAATCATTTAAATAATTTAATAGATGTATATTTTATAAAAAAAAACATATTTTTTGCATGAGCATTCACTATAAAAATATCATCAAACATAAAATACACAAAATACATAAATCAACACAATATTATTTAAAATAAATTTAAACTCTTAAGCGAAAATTGTTTATGGATGGATAATAAATAATATGCTTTGTATTAGAATAAGGTAATTAAATAATTAAATGTTTATTAAGAAAATCTTTATTATTATTAAATATAATAAATTATATTATTATAATATAATAATATTATATTATTAATATTAGCATCAGGGGAAAACTTAATCAAAAAAATAATCAAATTTCATCATGTATTTGGCCCCGCTGGTATGATGGATTGAGGAATAGGAACCGAAACCTGATACATAGCAGTTCCCCTAATGACCTCTAATTCTTATTCTGATACAACGTCTGTTATTTATTAGTCAATTCATAAAAATTGACTTTTATTTCAAATTTCAATTTTTTATTTTAACTTATAAAAAATCTTACATGGGAATGAGGGTTGAAACATTCTTACAAAGCAGTTCCTCCTTATGACCTCTAATCCTTATTCTGATACAACGTCTGTTATTTATTAGTCAATTCATAAAAATTAACTTATATTTTAAATTTCAATTTTGAATTTTGGCTGGATATAAATATAAATTGTATATATATCGTATTAAAATGTATTATAAGATACGTAGACTCAGTTATCTAATGTTATAGAAGGATTTCTATAAGATCAGATAAATGTCTATATCTGCATATTGCATGATACGAAAACCAAATGGTTGATTAATGTGCCACAAGTCACCAACCAGAAGAGAGAAGAGAATAGGTCTTATGACCTATTCTTAGGTCAGAAGACATAATAGGTTTTATGAACTTCTATTCATCCAATTTTGAAAGTTTATCTTAATTATAACATTTTAAACTAAAAATTTATTTTTATTTTATCTGCCCTGATTTATTAAACTTTCCAATGATGAATGCATAAGCATTTAAAAATTCAAATTTTTAATATTTTTTCGTTAGGTTGATTCGTCATTCTATTGTAATGAATAATAAAAAGACAAAATAAATAACGAAGATAAACAAAAATAAAGACAAAGTTGCCTTTTCCCAACCACTAATAAATTTATGATTCCACTTAATGGATCCTTAGTAAGCGGCATATTCAGTAAGCGACAGTTGATAAATTATTTAAAGAGTAAATTTTATTATTGCCCTTTTTGGGTAAAAAAATATTTTAAGTTTCGTGTTTTTTTAAACCGCGTGAAAAAGTCTATCTTACCAACTTGATTCGACAACAGCAGCAATTTCCCATTTGTTACAAAAGTATAAAAAATGCAAAACTTTTAAACTACTGTCTTACACTACGGTATTAAGGTTTGTACGTTTACCGTAAAAAATATACTTGTGGAATGCGCCTTTGTTCGCCACATATGTAGCATTCTATCATTACGACATGTTTTATTTGAAGGTCAAAGACATTTTACTGTATTGTACTCTAAATTACATTTTACTACATTCTTACTCCATATTTTACTTCATAAAAATGAGTTACGGGATTTTTTATTTTGAATTAATTTTTGCGCATTCCACAAAATATATATCTGCTACCATAAATATCATTTTATATCATGTAGCAGATTTTTACACTTGCTGCCAAATTATTCGCGAACAATTTGTAATTGCCAAATTACATAATTCGTATTAATTTAAACTTTCCATTACAATTAAATTTTCATCCCACAAACGGTGATGCCCCGATTATTTGAACACACTCTCCGTCTAAATATAGATGTTCCTACCTTTAAATAATTTTGATTTATTAAAATATTTAAAGATTCTAATAATTCGATTTTATTTATATATTTATATTTACTTGATTTATAAATTAAACATCTGGTTAAACCCAATATATCCGTTTTCGTCAATAATGATAAAGTTGTAACATCAAATATCAAATATTAAATATCAAATCTCATTTTCATTGATGAAAATCTCATTTTAAGGATTCTATTAATTCAATGTTATCCATATATTTATATTTATTTGATGGTTTAATTTTTGTTAGATAGGCGTTATAATTATTATAACATATATATGTATATCTTTTTCCGAATATAAGGTTAATTAATTTTACTAACGCTTCTTTAATATCTACTAAATCTAGATTTGTATAAAGCGTACTAAAATCGTATGTATTTATATTTTTATAGTAACCTAGTTTAAAATATGCATCTATTAAATTATTTAAATGATTTTGAAGAAAGCCAATATCATTACATTTTATTATGTTATTTGTGCTATTTTAAAGATTTTATATCAAATCAGCTAACTGAGTCTAGGTATTTAATAAATATCTATTTATTGCAATTCTTAAAATTTCATTATTTAATGTATTATATTTTATATTATATTATATGCTTCTTTAATATCTACTACATCTAGATTTGTATAAAGCGTACTAAAATCGTACACATTTATATTCTGAAAATATATTTCAATTGGGTGTTCTAAAAATTCTGTTGTAGAATTAATACTGAAATTAATTTCGATTACCCTACAATATTTATAGTAAAATATAAATATATTTATATTAATATAATTAATA